>JAKGHH010000001.1:7790063-7951529 GCA_022828595.1 Nelumbo lutea | reverse complement strand
TTAGTTGGCACCCAAGAAACAACTCGTTTAAGTGGAAATAGTCAATGGTGCTCTAACATAGAGGACATAGTGTAAAGTTGGTCAAACCTCTATAAAAATCTTTTGTCCCTCTTTTCTTTTGTTTCTTTTCTTTCAAGTTTGCAATTTATTTTATTTCTACTTGAATCCTTCAGATCTTGCAGATCTATTTTTACTTATCTCTTTTATTTTTCATCTACAAGATACAAGGTTAGCTAGTGTAGTTTGAGCTCTAACATTACTAATTCTATTAACTACACTAACTCTACTAACTACCTTATTTTTATTATTCTGTTGACATTAATTCATTTGCATTTCAGCATTATTTATTTTTCTGTAGTTAGTTTTGTTTACTTCTCAAACTATCCTTGTGTACTAGGTTTTGATCTCTACTACTTGGTTGTGGTTGGTCCTCTCTTTTCAATCCCAAGGAACACACCTCCAGATGCAGCTATGATTTACTTTTGTACTTGTTTACTTAAAGTTGTGCTTTAGACTTTGCACGGTTATTTACATTTATTGTTGATTACTCTTTTATTAACTTAACCAAGATAGCAGGCTACAGTTTTTAATTGTGTAATTTATCTTCTATCTTCTATCTTCTTGTTAGCAATATCTATTATAGTTACTGAAGCTCTATTTTTGACTATTAATTCCTTCAACTCCTACTACTATACTTGTTTGTCTCTTTTTATCTGTAGGCAATGATTAAAGTATCGGTATTGGGTATCGTATCGAACAATTTGGATATTAGATACAAGTACATAATACGTTTGGGAAACACATGAATACATATGAAAAATATGGAAACACATGGTATACACTTAGGGAAATACATACACATTCCATAATTACATTTAGTAACAATAAATTTGAGACTGAATTAATCCCATAGTACATAAATACATAGAAAATGTATATTTTAATGGTATATTTTGAAGAAATCATATTACAATTCATATACAGGTATGCGTTAGATAATCATATTAATTTTATTTATAATGCATCAATCAAGAGTCCAAAACACTAAACATGTGCACCTATTATATTTTATTTATTACAATAACTTTTTATTTTACTATTTTATTTTTTTAATATTAACAAAAAATCAACTAAATATTAAATTTTCAAATGAAAATGAAAATGAAAATTAATAATTTATAAAAATATAATCTTGAATTAAAGTATATTAAATTTATAAGATACATATCATATACAAATTCATAATTTTTAATTTGTAAAATAATTATTCCATTATAAATATTTTATTTTTATAAATTTTATGAAATAAAAAAATTTTGAAATAAATGTTGATTATTGGATTTGATGAATTCCATTTAATATTACATTTTTCAATATTTTGTAAGTAATATTTATTTTTTTGTAAATAATAAATATGTTGTTATTACTTATTAATGTAATTTAAAATATTTTTAATAATTTATGAGAATACATTAAAATTTTAAGATGCATATCACGTGAAAATTTAGAAATTTTAAGTATTAAAATAATCATTCTATAAGTTTTTTTGAATAGTCAGAGTTGTTAAATATAAACATGTGATTTTTGTTTAAATTGCATGTAAACATAAAAGTTAATCAAATTTATTTTATTTCGTTTATTATTGCAAGATGAAGCATGGGTTAGTGGTTTAGAGTCACTTCAAAGGTTGGGTGTGCTCTAGTGACCTAAGTTTGAATAATGATATACAATTTTTATAGAGAATAGAGAGATGCGGCATATTGCCGATACATATCCGTATTGGGCATGAATGGATTAAATCCAAGAACACTCTCAACATGGGCATGAATGAATTGAGGGAAAGGGGTGTGAGATTGATTGTCAATAGTGTAAGAATTAAAATTGAATTCCAAGATAATTAGAACTTTTAGAGCTCTACCCAATTCAACCCCTCTTGGGTAGGGCCATTGGTCCCAACAACATCATCGTTATAGTTTCATAAATAAGGGGTTCATCTTCTTTTGTTGATTCTTTTGTTGAAGCATTTAATTGCCTTGTCTTTTGAATCACCGTGTTGACTTAACTTGATTCAGCATTAGTACATACTGGTTCGTGCTACTTTATATGTTGCTTTTCCCTTTATCTAGTCAAATAGAGAAGTAGATTCCAAAAAGTGGTAGATCTTGCAATTAACCTGTTTTGACTTTTGTACTTGTTGTTTCTCCACTTTTACAACCAATTTGTAGACATCATTATACATCTAGTAAGGCTACAAAACCACTATATCATGTATCTCCTTGCAATGGTTTATTCCTCCTATGATATCTGAAAAACTTTTAACCAGTAAACTGGAATCATAAACATAGTAGCCAATCAAGTGTTATTTATCAAAATTCATGGGTGGATTTTGATTGGTCAAAACTCTTCCCATACCATATCTTTTTCGCATCATAGATTTTCCCATATATGTATATATAGCAATCATGTTACCATATCACAAGTTGTATATAATTGTGTGTACCAACCACTCTTGAAGCATGCTTCCTTAACTTGATGGCTACTATCTTCACCTTTTCATGATTTGGCAATTCCATATTGAAAGATCTATTATATTTTTTTTTGGTAAAAACAAAGATGTGTTATATAGTACTCTTAATTTTTCACTTCAATATCTCAAAGATCACACTCCCAAGTTAGGAACATTATTGGCATGAGCACACCTTTGAACCATCAGCCCAATCTTCCACAACCGAACAAACAATGTTGCTTTAATACCACTCCCAAGTCTTTAACCAAGTACTAGAGATAAACAAACTTGAATGCTCTTTAATTTACATAGTGAACAAAATTTGTGTTTGGAAACGTTGAAAATATGTAGTGTAAAACGTATGCAAACACGATATTACCGTCTTACCAAATAGACTTATAGCTGTAATGGATGCAAACACGAATTCCAATAAAGCATGACTTTTTTTTATCAAAAGCTTATTTGAATGCAAATTTACTTCTTTTTTATTGATATACTTTTATATATTATTATCAATGTAAATATGCATTGAAAAGTGTATTTTCTATCATTCGCCAATGCATAAATGTAATGTTACCAAACACAGGCAAAATTAAACCAGTGCAAATTTACCCTAAATCGGGATTTACACTCCATTTGCATCATTTCCAAACGCAGCCTAAGCAACGAAATTAGACAGCCACACTCATTCAACTAAGCTCCAAGGTTCACCAACTTCAAAAGCTAGAGAAGAGGAGAAAGAGATAAAAAAAGCTGAAAAGCTACTTAGATGCCTTTGCACTACATGGGAAGGGGTGTTTATAGTAAAAGCAAAGCTAACGATCAATCCCAACCATTGGTTCAAACAAAATCTCAACCATTGATTGCAATTCGTAACCTTTCATTACCCCCTAATAAATTTTATGAATCTTTCCCTAAATATGACCAAATAGAAGAATTGTTTTGATTAAGGCCACTATAATCTCAATCCTAATCTATCACGTCTCTCATTTCCATCTTTTCCATATTTACCTATAAGCCATCAACAAAACCACTAAGGACTAGTGGGGTTTCAACAATGAGAACAAACAACTTTATCTTACATCAGTATCAACATCTAAGTAGGTGTTTGGCATCAGTGTTGGGAACATTGCACCGTTTTCTGGGAAAAACGGTGCTGGGCATGTGGAGTTGTAAGTATTTTTCGTTTGGAACCAGTGCTGCCACATAGTCGTTTCCTAAAAAAAACAACAATGGTTTTATTTGGTATTAGTATTGGCAGCAATGTTTTCAACATTGATATATATTATCCAACGTCCAAAATGATGCCACATCATTGCACCACTGGCAACAATGCGTTGTTTTCTCAAAAACAATGAATTTGACATTGCTCTAGACCACACTTTCCCGATTTTCAATGTGTGGTTTGGAGCAACGTTTTTTCTAGAAAAGCGATACCAAACAATAGGGCATTGTTTGAAAGCACCACTTTCTCTAATGTGCATGGTGCCTACGTGGTGTCTTTCTCACAAAACGACAATGATGCCAAACACCCACTAAGCATATTGCTGAAAGATCCAAGCCACTTCTGAGTTCATACCAACCTCTAGTAGCACATTGTGCTACCCTTGTTTTGTAGTTGTGAAAATGCCAATGCACCGTGATTTTTTTATAAACTTAAAAACCTAATCCATAATCGGTCACTGCTGCTACTGCCTGATTGTTGATGGCCCATGTATTCCCATTAAAGGTTGTGTGGGAATCAATCAATAGGTCATAACAACCACCATCATGTAAGTAAACAAGTACCACTTCATAACCGTGAAGCACAGGATGCCAAGGCCACCACATTTTTCAACGGTCTTCAATTAAGATTTCGAGTATTGTTATCAATGGTATTTGTCTTGAAAGTGATTCACAAATTCTAGTCATTCTTCTGTGCAAAAGATTATAAATCTTAAGTCTAATGTCTAAAAAGTCAAAAAACTATTATTTGGGTCCAAAATTTGGAATGAAGTAAAAATGATTTTTTGTGTTTTAGAGGCTTTGAAAAGATAACATCGTTAGAGTTGGAGTAATTCTCCAACATCTAAAACTATGAAATTTATTATTTTACCCCTAGAAGTAGAATATTTGATTATATTATAAATAATAAATAATAATACTAAATAAAATACACAAACAAATATTATGATTAGTTGAAATAAATAGTTGTTTATTACAATTAATAATATTTATTATTATTTAATAATAAATAACTTTTTTAATTATCATTATTAATAAACATAATATGAAATATTCTTAATACCAAATAAATATTATTATTTTATTCAAATAAAAAGTAATTTTATTATTATTTCATAATAATTTTTATTATTATGAAGCAATATTTAATAATACTTATTTACATAAATATTATTATTAAATAGATGACATCAATGAAGGCATTAACATCATTTCATCAGATCTAAACCACGGTTAATTCTAATAAGTCGTAAGACCCAGGTCTTAGCATTTAAGACATCTTTTCTCTTTTTAAATGTTAGAAATAAACAAAATCTCAAACACCCCTTATATTTAAAGGCAAGTTTTTCAATCGTTAGATGTTTGAAAAGTGTTATCAAACACCAACTTAGTGTACACTTTGAAGTCTTGATCCAAATATATACTATTTATAAAAGTACAAATAAATGTGGTGGACTTTTGGAATTTTCACTAGACTAAAATACCCCATCTCTAAGGTTTGAATCAAAGATGGAGCAATGATAAATATGTAATTTTGTTTTCTAGTTAATGTTTATTAGGAAATGACTCTTTCTTTCTTATTTAATGCTTATTACAAAAAAGACACAAAATTACATTCTTTTTGTTCAATAATTGGAAAACAGACCATAGTAATTGTTGAAATCTCCCTTGAAATTTTTGACTATTTGCCCAAACCTCCCCTAAAGTTTGGTAATTGCAATCACCTCCCCTAAACTTCTTGACACAGTTGCAAGTAGACCACCTTTGTAAAATCCTCTAAAAAATGCATGAAAATGTCCAAAATACCCATATAATTATTATTGAGACTGGTTTATACATAAAAAAAAAAAACAATATAAATGTTATGAACAACAAAAAAAAAAGAGTTTAAAATTGTAATTTTATCTTTGAATAATTGATATGAAGGGCAAACTTGGAAAATACATCAATTCCAAAAAAAGACCTTAAAAGGAATTGGGATAATTATTGATATTAAGAAAAAAATTTGAAAAAAAACATTATGGTAAAAAGTAACTACATGGGAATTATTTACATTTTTGTGCTTTTTGTTAGAATATTCTAATAAGGTCTACTTGCAACTGTGTCAAAAAGTTCATGGGAAGTGATTGCATTTACCAAACTTTAGGGGGTTCAGCAATGATAAAAAATTTTATGAGAGATTTTAGCAATTTACAATTTCATTTAATTAAATTAAAAAAAAAAAATAAAAATACATCTCATGTTCTCAATAGTCAATGTTGGGTCATATTTACCACCATGAAGAGATTTCCCACGTAATAATGAATGAGCAATTTATTCCTTAAACTATTTTCTTATTTTTTCAAAAATATTTTTTAACCCATTTTCATTGGTTCAGTTATTGATTATTAAGGTAGCAGATGATTTTCTCTTCTTTATCCGCACCATATGGTGGGTTAATTTTTCATTTTCATTACCTTAAAGCCCACATCATTGGATGGAAAAATATATGAAATAATAAGTGATATTTTTAGTGGTTCAAGGAACTGAAGTTAGATTTATCATATAGAAGTTAATTCTTGCAAAGGTAACGAGAAATCAAATAAAATTTTGATGAAGGTAACTGATAAAAATTATTAATGAACTATAGTAAATAAGAATAATAAGAATTTTATTCATTCTCGTTACCTTTACAAGAATTTTATTTGGATGTATCTTTATATTAGTGAACCATAAAAATGTGATAAATAAGAATTATTTTTGTAGATGTAGAAATATAAAAATTGCAAAAAAAAATGAAAATATATTATATGTTATCATTATCACAGAATTTGTCATGTGCAAATCGCATACACAAATACTAGTCCTTTCTAAATGCGAGTTAGTATAATACATGAGGGCTTTTAAACCAACACTTCTAAAACAATGCAAAAGATTTTTTTTCGATTTTCCGTTTTTGTGCCACACATCAAATGGTGGCCCACATCTGAATTATAGAAATGTAAAAAGAAAATACATCTCTTAGGCTGCATTCGGCATTCCTTAAGTCCTTAAAATAAGGAATGCCAAATGCTGCATTAGGTTTTAAAAACTCCCACAAGAAAAAGCAAGGTTATTTTTCCATTCAACCTGAAAAAATTGTTCACTTCAGGGTATTCACCAACATCGACTGGTTTTGTTTTCAAAACAAAAATAACCGCCACCCGTTTTTTCTCCAGCAACATGTCCGTTGTTTTTTGTTTTGAAAAATAAAAACCATTCATGTGGCAAACATCCCCTTCGTTTTGAAAAAGATACACGATTAAGAAAGCGTGTTGGGTTCTTTTTTCTTTTTTGCTGCGAGCTTTTGTTTCTTGTTGAAGCAACATTTATTAGAAATAATAAAAACAAAAAGCATCCACATTGGAGAACATTCCCTTGATAGATGGCTAGCATCATCTGATCATGTGGCATCGATGGTTATGCAATGTATCCTTCATGTGAAATGTGGAACGTTATTGACGTCAATTCAAGAATATTCCATAGTTGCCTTTATTTTGAAAACCCGAAATCAGCATCCAATATTCAAAAAGCTAGTGAACGGAGGAGTAATACAGCCGATAATTGGACCTGAAAAACATAAATGATGATTAAAGGCATCTAAATAGAGTTCTAGATCTTATTTGGACCATTTATCAGAATCCCTAGGAAGTTTCTTTTTGATTCGTAAAATTCCTAGTAAGTATTTCCCAGTGAACATGCATTTACTGAATTTTGATGAAAACCAATGAGCATTTCACTGCATGTGTTTTGTCTTTTTCAGAGATGGTTTTTGCGTCTCCAGCTTCAATTCAATGGGGTTATTTAACTGACCAACGGGACTTCCTCAGGCAAAGTAGAAAGGAGAAACTTCTTACTGGAACCAACGTGGTTGCAGAACAATTTCAGCATTTTCCTACCTCTCATCCATTTCAGCATTATCTTCAGGTGTGTTTTGCTGTTCAATCCATTAATACCTGCTTCCTGCTAGAAAATAGGTAAATATGATAAACGCAAGGAAATACAGACTCCCATAATTATGACTACAAAGAGAAATTCTAATGAGACCCCAACAGATTGCATACAAATCCCAAAAGTCTCACACCTGAGCAATTATCAGACATGTAACATAAGCTTGTCATCTTGAAACCCCTTTTTCAAATGGTTAATAATGAAAATGCTATTCAAAACTGAGGGTGATAATGGGCCAGGCCCCGGCCAGGTTTAGATAAGGGCTTTAATTAGGTCTAAGCCTGGCCCGGGCCTGGCTATGACATAAAATAATAAAAATTTAATTATTTAAATTTTTTAAATTAAATAACATGTAAATGCAAAACATACAAAAAAATTACACAAGCCAAAGTTAAATTGGGCTTGCTAGGCTTTAAGCCTATGGCACAAAAAATTAAGGCATGGGCCTCCTTTAATTGCTAGGCTTGATTTGGCTTGGGTATAGATCAAGGCAAGGCCTTCATTCCCATTCTTGAGCTATGTGGGACTTGGAATAAGACTAAATAGTTAGAGAAACCATTGAGTATTTTCCCAAGTCCCACATTGCTTAGGAAATGAGAATGAAGGCTTTGCCTTTATCTATATAAGGCCTTATTTAGAAGGACAATTCTCATACCTGAATTGACTCAAGTGTTGACATATGTGTTGACATGTTTCAATTCATAAATATTTATTTATATGTTAAAGTAAAATGTAAAACTTCTATAAAATAATAAACATTTAATATAAAATGAAATACACTTGTGTATATATAACATATAAAATATAGAGCTTGTTACAAAAAAATTAATAAAGTTTGATGAATTGGCAAAATCGGATATGTTCTCAAAAAAAAATTGCAAAAAAAGTGAACAGGACAAAAAACTAACCTTTTCGGACCAAATTGTCCTTTTCTTTAACTTTCACAAATTGAATGCCACTATTCATCGTCTCCCTCCATTGAATGCCACTATTCATTAGAATGTGACAGGAATAAAATACCTTCTATTACTTTGTTTTTTAGATTTTTTAAGGAAAATATTTCAAACAAATAAAATAAATTAATAAGCATCACCTTTTTCCAAAGAGAAGAAGCAACATATGGAGCAAAGAGGAATTTAGACAACTAACTGGTTCACACCAAGGTTCAAAATTTCGATACGCCCAATACGTCGGTAGGCTATATTGGTATTGTTTTTTTTACTTTTTTTATTTTTTTCAAAACCAATTCAAAGGGGCCGGTTTAAGGCTCCTCCACCCCCTGAACCAGTCAGAACCCCTATACACCCTCTGTAGGGGCATATCAGGAAGTTCCCAATACAATATGTATCGGCTGATACATGTTGATACTTTGAACCTCTTGGTTCACACCCCTAGCTTCTCTACTTGGATAAGCAAGTAAAAGAAAATGATAAAACAATGCAAACAAAATAGAAACTAGCAACTTTTTCTTCTTTGGGATGACCCTGTGTTGACAATGGTACAAGTACTTTACCTTTTGGGATTCAGGATGTAGTCAATACATCCCCTTAAGCTGAGCATGGATATCCATCATGCCTAGCTTGCACAATAGCTCCTTAAGTCTTTCTCTAGACAACCCTTTAAGGACATCTGCTAGTTGCCTTCCCAAAGGTATGTAAAGAAACAAATGCGACAAAATCCTTTCTCTTACAACGTGTCTATCTCAATATGTTTGATCCTATCATATTGCATGGATTGTTAGCAATATTAAATGCAACTTGATTGTCACAATACAACTGAAGTGGACCAATCACCTTTACTCCTAACTCCCCTCAGCAAGATACAAAGCCACATTAATTGAACCACCCATGTGCCACATTGCTCTATATTTTTCCTTATCAATACAATCCAGTTACCGCAATCTATTTTTTACTTCAAGTTATAAGATTCCTGCTAACAAGTGGTTGATCTTCTCTCTCTTTTAAAACCAAACTTCATATGAGAATTCTCTACCCTTGGGCGAGTCTTCAAATATTTGAGAATTCATTAAACAATCTTCATATGAGAAACCCGGGGGGCAAGCATAAATTGTCTCACAATGTTTTTTGCACAAGTAATATCTAGTTTGGTTAGGGATAAATGTCTAGCTTGGTAAGGGACAAATACTACAATTACAATAGGAAAATCACTAGAACTAAGAGATGAAGAATGATAGGAAGGTGGAAGATCACGAGGAGAGCTCATAGAGACAAAAGGAACAACATTATTCTTCCACTCTACTAGCCTCCCCATAAAGGGAATTACAAGAAAGCTAAAGCATAATTGGGACTCAAAGTAACAAACTTCCAATAAGATTGAGGATCAAAGCATTTTGTCGGCAAATTAAGAAATACAGGATTTATGCAGCAAATTAAGAAATATATGATTTGATTGATTAAGAGATTTGAATAAATTTAGGAAATATCAGATTTGAATAATTTTAGGAAAGTCATATCCTAGGATTAAGGGAAAGATTTAGTCAATCCCTGATTGAGAGAAATTCTAGGGGTTTGTCTTTCTTATCTTTTCTTATTTAAGGTGTATGCTCAATATGTTTTAATCATCAATAAAGAAAATCTTCTTCTTTTCTCCCTCTATATTTCGCAGCATGTTATCAGAGCCTTAGGGTGGTTCGATCATGAATTTTAAGGCCGCCATGGTTGGCTCAGGTTCAGCATCTTCGGATGCTACCAATGCTGTGACGTCTTCGGAGGGAGGTATTCAGCTTGCGGCTATTTCTCTTTCTGAGAATTCCCTTCAAATTACCATTCACAAATTGAATGGAAAAAATTATCGAGTGGTGTCAGTCCGTGTGGTTGGTGATTGACGGCAAAGGGAAACTCGACTACTTGAATGGCGAAGTAAAACCGCCAACCACTGATGATCCAAAGTACAGGCAATGGCGTTCTGAAAATTCTATGGTTACCGCCTGCCTGATCAACTCTATGGATCCGGTGGTTGGAAAACCATTCATGTTTCTACCGACGGCTCGCGATGTGTGGGAAGTTGTTAGGGAAACCTATTCAGATTTGGACAATCATTCACAACCATTCGAACTAAATACCCGAATGTGGAAGATGCAGCAAGGTGAACGTGAAGTAACAACCTATTATAATGAAATGATGGCTGTTTGGCAGGAGTTGGATTTATTTGAAGAAGAAGAATGGGAAAGTCCCAGTGACGATGCTCGGTACAAAAAGAAGATAGAAAGAGGTCGGGTTTTTGTCTTCTTGGCTGGTTTGAACAAAGAACTCGATGAGGTTCGGGGACGTATCTTAGGACGAAAGCCCTTGCCTACTCGGGAAACCTGCTAGAAGCTACACAGAAAACCGGCGGGTTAGAAGAAAAAATCAGGCAGTGACAACAAGTCAGGGGGAGATGTCCACACACTTCAAGTAAGCAACTCGGATCCAAGGCAGCAGTCATCCTCAGAGTCTCTTCCTTTCATAAAGGAACAAATAGAGCACTTATATAAAATGTTTCAATCTCAATCGTTAAGAAATTCTAACCCATCCTTTGCTCTAGCTTAGTCAGGTAATTTTTTCACTACAGCCATTGCTTGTACCAAATCTAATGGCTCCTGGGTACTAGATTCAGGTGCCACTAATCATATGACCAACACTTTGCAATTCTTTTCTTCATATACACCCTATGTAGGGAATCAAAAGGTTAAGGTTGCAGATGATTCCTTTGCTACTGTTGATGGGAAAGGAACTGTATCTATTTCTCCTTCTCTAAACCTCAAAGATGTTCTGCATGTTCCTAACCTATCATACAATCTCTTATCAGTCAGCAAACTTACCCTTGATCATAACTGTCGAGTTAATTTTTGGTCTTCTTGTTGTGAATTTCAGGATTTAACCTTGGGGAAGATGATCAGGGGTGCTAAACAGGATGGTGGTCTCTACCTCTTTAATAAAGGATCTACCTTTGGAAGGCAAGACCGACAGACTTGTTTAAGCTCTATCTCTGTTTCTAGTGATAGTGAAGTTTTGTTATGGCATTATCGATTAGGACATCCTAGTTTTCAATATTTAAAGCATATATTTCCCAAGTTATTCATGAATAAAAACCATTCATTTTTCAATTGTTAATATTGTGAACTAGCAAAACATCAACGTGATATTTTTAAGTCTCAACCATATCAAAAATAAAAACCATTTAACATGATTCACAGTGATGTTTGGGGTCCTTCTAGAGTAACAACTCTTTCTGGAAAACGTTGGTTCATTACTTTTATTGATGATCATACTAGGGTCACTTGGGTTTTCCTTTTAAAAGAGAAATCTGATGCTGAAACTGTGTTCAAAAATTTCTATAACATGGTTCAAACACAATTTCAGACTCAGATTAAAATTTTTCAAAGCGATAATGGAAAGGAATTTTTTAACAATGTATTAGGGAATTTTTTTGCTGAGAAAGGAATTGTACACTAAACATCGTGTAATAAACACCTCAACAAAATGGGGTGACTGGAAAGAAAAACAAACATCTCCTTGAAGTTGTTAGAGCTCTAAGTTTTAAAACTAAGGTTCCTAAGTATCTTTGGGGAGAAGTCGTTTTAATAGCCACTTATTTGATTAACAGACTGCCTACACGAATTCTGGATTTTAAAACACCTATACAGGTTTTCATTGACTGTTTTCCAAACTCTCGGCTAGTGACAAACATTACCTTAAAAATTTTTGGAAGTGTGGCCTTTGTTCATAACCATGATCCTAAACGTTCAAAACTTGATCCAAAAGCACATAAATGTATTTTTATAGGCTATCCCACTAATTAGAGAGGGTACAAAGCTTTGATCCAGTTTTGAAAAGGAATTTAAAACACCCATACAGGTTTTCATTGACTGTTTTCCAAACTCTCAGCTAGTGACAAACATTCCCTTAAAAATTTTTGGAAGTGTGGCCTTTGTTCATAACCATGACCCTAAATGTTCAAAACTTGACCCAAAAGCACATAAATGTATTTTTGTAGGCTATCCCACTAATCGGAGAGGGTACAAATGCTTTGATCCAGTTTTGAAAAGGATGTTTGTGACTATGGATGTCACATTCTTTGAAGGAACCTCGGACTACAGCAACTCCCATCTTCAGGGGGAGAGCAACACTAGTGAAGATGGTTATTTAGATGGTTCTGATTTAATGTTTGAATTTGTCCATAATGATGTTCCTCACCAGTCACCAAAAGAAAGCGAGGCAGAAAATACAAAATTAGTGGAAACAAATGAATTAAATATTGAAAATGAACAACCTTTGGTGATGTCATCTCAAAATAAAAAAGTTGAAACAACAAAGATGCGTGCGAAACAGTATAAAGGCCTTGTATATTCAAGGGAATATCTAGCACAGAAGAGGAGAGGCACTATTCCGTAGCATCAACAAGAATCTAATCTAAGGTTAGATCATGAAACTCATGATAATTCTCCAAAAATCCCTAAAAATATTCCTCCAGGTAATTCTAATTCTTCCAGTCAACTTGATCTTCCCATTGCTCTTAGGAAGGGTGTTAGGTCTTGTACGAAACATCCTCTGTCAAATTTTGTATCTTACAAAAATATTTCACCTTCATATTGTACCTTTATTTCACAAGTGTCTAGTGTATCCATTCCTAGCAGTATCCAGGAGGTTCTAAATGTTCCTTAGTGGAAAGAAGATGTTTTTGAGGAGATGAGAGCCTTGGAAAAAAATGCTACTTGGGAGAAAGTGGACCTGTCGGATGGAAAGACAGTTGTCGGTTGTAAATGGGTGTTCACTCTGAAGTACAACTCAGATGGATCCTTGGAGAGATACAAAGCTCGCCTAGTAGCTAAAGGCTATACTCAAACATATGGAGTGAACTACTCTGAGACCTTTTCTCCAATGGTGAAACAAAATATAGTTCAAGTACTCTTATCTGTTGCAGCTAATCTTGACTGGCCACTGAATCAGCTGGATGTGAAGAATGTCTTTTTGAATGGAGACTTGGAAGAAGTATATATGGAGCCTCTACCTGGTTTCACTGAAAAGTTTGGAACTAAGGTATGCAAGCTAAAAAAATCTCTATATAGACTTAAACAGTCTCCCAGAGCCCGGTTTGAAAGATTCACAAGGTTCGTTAAAAGTCAAGGATATAGTCAAGGGCAATCTGATCATATTCTTTTCACAAAAAGATCCACCAAAGACAAGGTTTCGGTTCTGATTGTCTATGTTGATGACATAATCTTGATTGGAGATGATATTGAAGAGATGAGCAGACTAAAGCAGAGCTTAGCCAAGGAATTCGAGATTAAAGACTTAGGCTAGCTAAGGTACTTTCTTGGAATGGAAGTGGCAAGATCAAAGAAGGGCATTGTGGTTTCGCAACGAAAATATATTTTAGATCTCTTGAAAGAAACTGGAACGAGTAAATGCAAAACTTTAGACACTCCGATAGAAGTTAATACTAAACTTGGAGAAGTTAAAGATGGGGTTCCAATAGATACAGGAAGATACCGAAGGCTGGTAGGAAGATTGATTTACTTGTCGCATACACGTCCTGATATTGCCTTCGCCGTGAGCATGGTGAGTCAATTTATGCACTCCTCGTACAAAGAACATCTTTAAGTTTGTGTCGAATTCTTAAGTACCTAAAAGGCACACCAGGAAAAGGACTCTTCAAGAAAAATGAGGAGAGGGATTGAGGTGTATACAGATGCGGACTGGGCAGGCTCGATCACTGATAGAAGGTCAACTTCGGGGTACTGCACATTTCTTTGGGGCAATTTAGTTACTTGGAGAAGCAAGAAGCAAAGTGTAGTTGCTAGAAGTAGTGCTGAGGCTGAATTCAGATCAATGGCTCAAGGAGTGTGTGAGGTTCTTTGGCTAAAGAGGGTTCTAGCAGATCTCAAGATACTAGTGAGCTTTCCTATGAAACTGTATTGTGATAACAAGGCAGCTATCAGCTTTGCTCATAATCCGGTTCTACATGACAGGACTAAACATGTTGAGATTGACAGACACTTTATAGAGGAGAAGCTTGAAGAAGGAATAATCTGCACTCCGTTTGTACCAACCACACAGCAAGTTGCAAATATTTTAACTAAGGGCTTGTTGAGACAGCCATTTGAACTTCAAGTTAGCAAGTTGGGCATGATAGATATCTTTGCACCAACTTGAGGGGGAGTATCGGCAAATTAAGAAAGACAAGATTTGTGGCAAATTAAGAAAGATATGATTTGAGATTTGAATAAATTTAGGAAAGATTAGATTTGAATAAATTTAGGAAAGTTAGATCCTAGGATTAAGGGAAAGATTTAGTCAATCCCTGATTGAGAGAAATTCTAGGGTTTTGTCTCCCCTATCTTTTTCTATTCAAGGTGTATGCTCAATATGCTTTGAATCATCAATAAAGAAAATCTTCTTCTTTTCTCCCTCTATATTTCCCAACACATTTGTAACCCTTTTGTGTGGGGGAGTAGTCAAGAAAAACACCACAAATAGCTTTAAGATCCAACTTAGAGTATCTGGCATCCCTAACATGAATAAAACAGAATCAACCAAAAACTCCAGGAGGTAAAGAAAGGAGATCTTAATTTGGACAAAGAATAAAACGGAATTTGCGTACCTAACACCTTGGATACCATCTTATTTATCACATAAGAAGCTATACACACTACTTGAGACCAATACTTCTTAAGAACATTATGCTGGAATAGTAGAGAATTAGCAATCTCCAAAAGAAGTCAATTTTCTCTAGACAATCCCATTTTGTTATGGAGTTGATGCACAAAAAGATTAATGTATAACACTTTTTATCTTCAAGGAAAATATTCAATGCACTTCTCAAGTTTTCAATAGCATTTTCAAACCAAAGTTCCTTTAGTTTCTTCTGAAGTTGCATTTCAATAAAACTAATAAAATAGTGGTAGCCATCCACAAGCACAATAGGAGATAGACCCACACAATAGAGTGGATTAAATAAAAAAAAAAGTTTTATTCATTGAATATGGATAAATAATCCTACAATGTTTGGATAATAGACTTCACAAGAAAGACTGTTAGAGACTCAAGTTCAGATCGCGTTGATCCAAATCCAGACCAGGATTGGTTTCAGCAGGACTCCAAAGATCTCGACCAAAGTGGGAAATCTAGGTGTCATCTCCAATTGCCAAAAGTCAGAGATACTAAAGATAGGAAAGATTTCAATCAAGCTCTCAATCAAATCTCTCTTGAAATGGAAGACTCTCATGTACTAAGATAAAAAGGCTCTAATTAGAGTATATTCATTGTAATTATTCTTTTCATTCTTCTGTACAACCAATATTAATAAATAATACATTCTTCTTCCTCTCACATTTTGATAGAGAAAACCCTCAAACTATGCTACGCATTTTTATGGTATCAAAACCTTAGCGCCTAGAGTGCTTGAATACTTTGTTGATGATCCATGGCTTCCTCAACCTTTAGATTGACCATGGCAAACCTGGCACAGCTTGCATCAATGGTGATAATAAAGTTGCATGCAACAATTATTTGCTTTGGAAAGAGCAAATTTATCTTTTCATTGAGAATGCTCAACTATTAGAGCAACACTGCACCAAATGTTTGGGATTGTCTTGAGACATCATTTGCTGAGGCTTCCAAGGAATGTGAACAGCAACTTATCTAGAACCTACACATCATCATGAAGGGGAGGTTTTTTTCATTTTGATAAATAAAATTCATTAAATTTCATTAGAAACAAAGGATAGTAGTCTGTTACAAGCACCCCAGTGGGAGGCGCGAGGTGCAACCTCACTCTTTAACAAAAAAATACAACAGATTTACAAAAGGGCCCAGTACATCTGATTCCTAGTTACCCCTTGCTTAGCTAGAGAATCAGCAAGTGCATTGCCCTCCCTTCCCACCCATTGTATACTTAAGTTCATCTATTGTGTTAACCAATTTAGTTTCTTACTTTAATTTCTGTTACACCAAATAACTGAATCTGGGTCTTTTACAACCCACCACCACCTCTTCTATCATCAATTTCTCCACACCTAATTACTTTGCAATCTGAGTGCCTTGTAGGGCTGCATATGGTTCTACCTTTAAGGAGTCTCCATTTCCCATTGGTCCTATGTGAAAACCTTATTTAGTCCTAGGTTACAGTAGAGAAGAAGAAGAAGAAGAAGAAGAAGGGTTCAGCCAGTAGAGGAAAAATCAGTCCTCTCTCTAGTCAACCCACTTGTATTATCTCCAATAACATAGTTACAAGAAAGACCATATTGTCCCTCATAAGTGATGGGACACATAACTTAAACTTAAATAAAACAGACATTTCACTCTCAAATAGATAAACCTAAATGACCAAAAATACCCCTGTTTTGTGTACTCTAACACTCCCCCTCAAGCTGGAGAGTATATGTCATATAGTCCCAGCTTGTCACAAATATAATCTACTCTGCCCCGAGACAATACCTTTGTAAATAGATCTGCCCACTGATTTCCTGAACTCACATGAGATGTGATTATCACTCCACTTATCACTTTCTCTCTCACAAAGTGGCAATCGACCTCAATATGCTTGGTTCTCTCATTGAAGACTAGGTTGGAAGAATTGTGAACAACAGCTTGATTATCACAGTATAGTCTCATGGGTTTGTCAACCGAGAACCCCATCTCTTGTAGCAAGTTCTTCAACAATACTAGTTCACATGTGATATGAGCCATACCTCTGTATTCAGCTTTTGCACTACTCCTTGCTACCACTGTTTGTTTCTTATTCTTCCAAGTTACAAGATTGCCACTAAGGAAGGTACAATACCATGTAGTTGATTTCCTGTATGATACAGAACCAGCCCAATCAACATTTGTATACCCTACTATCTCAAGAGTCCCTTCACTTTTGTATAGCAAACCACGACCTGGAGCACCCTTCAAGTACCTAATAATCCTCAGAACTACTTTTCAATGAGGAATCCGAGGATGTTGCATAAATTGATTCACCATACTACGTCAAATGATATATCTGGTTGGGTAATAGTCAAATAATTCAACTTTCCCACCAGCCTCTTGTATCTTTCAAGATCATCAAACTATTCACCTGCATCAACACTCAAACTTGACATTCAGTTCCATAGGAGTCTCGGTTGGTTTAGCACCTAACAGTCTTGTTTCTTCAAGTAGGTTAAGAACATATTTTCTTTGACATAGGTTAATTCCATGCCTTGACCTTGCAACTTGTATTTGCAGGAAGTACTTCAGCTTACCCAAATCTTTTGTATTGAAATGGTCCTGTAGGAATTTCTTCATCTTGTAAATCCCATTACTGTCACTCCCAGTTATGACAATATCGTCCACATACACCACTAGCAAGATTTTCCCATCTTTTGAGTCATGGCTGAACACATAATGGTCTACCTAACACTGTTTCATCCCAAAGTCTTTCACTACTTCACTAAACTTGCCAAACCATGTGTGTGGAGATTGTTTCAGTCCATAAATTGTCTTTTTGAGTCTACAAACCTTACCATCCTCCCCCTGAGCAACAAACCTTGGTGGTTGCTCCATATACACTTCCTCAATGAGATCACCATGTAGGAAAGCATTTTTTATGTCAAGTTGCATAAGAGGCCAATCATACATAGCAGCTAATGAAATCAACACCCAAATTGAACCAATTTTAGCCACATGAGAAAATTTCTCCATATAGTCCACACCATACAGCTGAGAATAGTCCTTGTCCACTAACCTGGCCTTCAATCGCTCCACACTGCCATCTGGAACATACTTCACTGTGTAGACCAATTACACCCAACAACATACTTACCAAGAGGAAGAGCAGTGAGTTCCCACGGGTGATTGTGTTGTAGAGCAGAGAGTTCCTCTTTCATGGCTTGTCGCCACCCTAGGGAGGTAAGGGCTTCCTGGACTGTCTTAGGAATGGAAACATATGATAAAAATGATATAAAGTTGCGATGATAAGCAGAAAGGTGAGCAGTTGAAACATAATGTGAAATAGGATGAGAAGTACAAGTGCGTTTACCTTTCCGCAAGGCAATAGGAAGATCAAGGTCCAAGGGTGAAGCAATGACAGGATCTGTCGACGAGGGCTGAATTGGAGGGGTCGGTTCTCTTCTGTGAGTATACACTTGTCTGATTGGTGGCCTCTCAGTAGTAACTGGCACGGGAGGTTGAATCTGCAACTGGAATGTGAACCACAAGAAGGGGATCCGCAACAGGGACCGGAAGAGGAACTACGGGGGAAGGAGAAGAAACCATAGTATCCGAGAAAAAAAAAACCAATTCAAAGAAGGTGACATCGGAGTACACAAATGACTTATGGAAGTTAGGGTTATAGCACTTATACCCTTTCTAAGTCCTTGAGTAGCCAAGGAAGATACACTTAGTAGCTCGTGCATCTAACTTGTCTAAACCAGGCCCCAAGTTTTGAACAAAACAAACACATCCAAAGACTATTGGGGTGAGAGGAAACGGAGACAAGGTGGGAAACAACATCGAGAAGGGGGATTGGCTTCCAATGATGGACATGGGCATCCGATTGATGAGAAAACAGGAAGTGATGACAACATCACTCCAAAAATGCTTTGGGACATTCATATTAAGCATCAAAGACCGAACAGTTTCAAAGATGTCGATTTTTCCGTTCAACTACACCGTTCTGTTGTAGGTGTAGGCACAAGAAGTTTGATGAATTATCCCATGGTGCTCTAAGTACTCTTTGGCATTATCGGAGCGAAGAATTTTAATATGAATACCAAATTGGGTACGTATTTCAGCATAAAATTTTTGAAAAATAGAGAACAATTCACTGCAATCTTTCATAAGATAAATCCATGTCATCCTTGAAAAATCATCAACAAAAATTACAAAATACTTATAGCCATTGTATGGCATCACTTTGATCGGACCCTAGACATCAGAATGAACTAAAGAAAAAGGACTCAAGACACGACTATCAACTCTTGGACTAAAAGAGACTCTATGATGTTTCCCAAACTGACATGTCTCACAATCTAAAGATGAAAGATGACTCAAGGAAGGAACTAGCAACTTCAGAACCTTGAGAGAAGGATGACCAAGTCTGCAGTGCCATTGAAGAGGAGTAAGAGACAACTGAAAAGCTACTGGAGGGCCACCACCATCAAGGTAATACAATCCACCAGCCTCATGCCCTCCACTAATCTTCATCCCCGTCTTGAGATCCCGAAACACACAAGAAGAGGGATAAAAGGTTATGGAATAATTAAGTGACTTGGTTAATCTACTAACAAACATAAGGTTAAAGGGGAACTTGGGGACATATAAAACAGATGATAAAGACAAGGAGGAGAGATCAACATCACCAACACCACAGATGGGAGATGTAGAACCATTAGCAAGAGTAACTGTTTGAGATGTGGAAGATCGAGAAAGAGAAGAAAATACATTAGGAATCCCAGACATATGGTCCGAGGCTCTGGAGTCAATGATCTAGTGTGAAGGCTCCAGCCAAACAAGCCATACCTGAATGGGCAAGGGTAGTTGTGTTTCTACTAAGATGTCTAAAGGAACTGCTCATTATACTGCACGGGGTACACTCACCATCTCCTTCCCAGAAACACCAGTAGAATGTGGAGGGGATCGGGTCAGTTTGCTAAACTTTCAGTAGCTGTACCACTACCCTTAATTACAGCATAGTTAGCCCAAGTGTTGGATGGACCATGTAAATCATAGCAAAAATTAACCGTGTGTGCCCCTCTAATCCACAATATGTACACTTCCTAGGGTTATTACTTCTTCCTTTACCACGACCTCCCCCTGAGTCCTGACCTCCACTCCGGCCACCAGCACGGTTAAACATGGGACCACCACCACCACCTCTATTTCCACGGCCTCCCCCTCTAGTCACCACAAAACCAAATCTGTCTGAGAGAGAAGAATGCTCTATAGAGTCAATAGATGTCCTCCTAAGACAGCAAAAACTTCTTCAAGTGAGGAAAGAGCAGACCCCCCCAGTATTTGTGCTCGGACAAGCTCATATTCAGCCTTCAAACCCACCAGAAACCTTGTCACATCAAGTTGCCCACGCTGTTGTTGCTAAATCTGAACATCCTGTGTCAAAGGATGATACACATTGAGCTCATTTCGGATATTCCTCGGACTTGCATAGTATTCCTCCAAGCTTTGGCTGCCTTGCTTCAGATTAAAGTACTCTTGGTACAACTGATACACCCTAGTTGTAATTGTCTTGCCCAGAATACAGTTTCTTACCATGATCCCAGATTTCTTTAGTTGTATCTAGGAACATAAAGTTCACGCTAATTTTTGGTTCCATGCTCTTCCACAGCCATGTCATTATTTGTGCATCTTCCTGTTCCCAGTCACTAGACCCTAGAGAATCAGAGGAGGGTTTCTCCTCTTTCACATGTTTTACTTTTTTCTTAGCTTTTAAAAACACCTCCACAAATTTTGGCCCATGGCACATAATTCTCACCATTCAACTTAATAGATGTCATTTGAACATTTAGGTAATCTGGAGAAACCATAACGCCTGTTTTTATTGTCATTCCCATCTCCAATCGATGCCATCTTAACTAATTCACCTTACCTCACAAAGAAATCACTACTATATGTAGAGTATTCATCTTCAAAATATTCAGCACAACCTCACGCACTTCCACAAAACTTATCTCATTTTTCAGCACCACCAACTTCTTCAAATACACATTACACATCAAATACAAAAGCTGAAATTACTCAGTCATTAAATCAAACACCTATACTACACACTGCAAAACCATTCACACACCAAATACAAGGGCTGAAATCACTCAGCCATTAAACCAAACACTTACACTGCACTCTGCAGAACCAACTTGTACTCAGCTGAACACTAATTCACCCGAACCTGCTCTCTTCATACCATCGAATAGAGAGCTTCCTACCAATCACCACAAACAGCCACTGCACCACAAACTGGAGGCATGAAGGCCTCCTACAGAGAAAAATGACCACTCCTTTTCAAACTTTCCCTTGATCTCCCAATGGTTCTTGAGAAATCTGCAAAACCCTAGAGCGGAAGGCGATAAAAAAATTAAAAAAAAAAAATTGGGTAAACCAGAATAAAAGAGCAAGACGAGCAGATCTGAACTTGTTACATGCGCTCTAATACCATGTGAAAACCTTATTTAGTCCTAGGTTATAGTAGAGAAAAAGGAGAAGAAGAAGAAGAAGAGGAGAAGAAGAAGGGTTCGGCCAGTAGAGGAAAAATCAGTCCTCTCTCTAGTCGACCCACTTGTATTTATCTCCAATAACATAGTTACAAGAAAGACCATATTGTTCCTCATAAGTGATGGGACACATAACTTAAACTTAAATAAAACAGACCTTTCACTCTTAAATAAATAAACCCAAATGACCAAAATACCCCTGTTTTGTGTACTCTAAGATCCTGAAAATGCGGCTCTTAAATTACCTTCCTTGTCCCTTATAGCTCCTCCTATTCCAGATGGACTCAGGTTGCCTTGACTGCTCCCATCAAAGTTTAGTTTCAACCAATCTAAAATAGGAGGTGTTCAAAGCATCCTTTAACTTTCTGCACTGCACTAAAGGCTACCCTGTTCCAATTCCTCCATATATCATCAAAGGAAAGGGATTTGAAGAGGTCCAATGTTTGTAGCCAATGTATAACCTTGGTCATTACACACTCCAGTATTTGTTGTTTACTTCTTTCCTTCTCTTGGAAGATTATGGCATCTCTTTCTTCCCATAATGTCCAGATCACTGCTACTCTAGTGCACCTCCACATTATTCTTCCCCTTCTCTTTTGAAAACCAAAGGTAGAAGGATCAAACAACATTTTAATTTCCATTGGCATATTCCACCTAAAAACCAAGCAAAGAGAAAAACGAATCCCATATTTCTTTAGTAATTGAGCAGGAGATCAGTAAGTAATAACAAGATTCACCATCAAACTTACATAGAGTACACCAATTCAGGGAAATACATAGAAAAGGTCTTCTCTTTTGTAATGAATACAAAGTGTTAATTTTCCTAAGAACCACTTCACAACAAAGAACCTTAATTTTAGGGGGAATCATCTGGAACCAAATTTCTTTCCAAGTAAAGGACAAAGAGGAAGGGGACTAGCAAAGAGCTTTAAAAAAGGATGCATAAGAAAAGAAACCATAAGGACTGACTTGGGCACCAAATTTTTCTATCTGTACTAGAAAAGCTCTAAGTAAACTTTATCAAGGAGAAGTAGAAGCCCTAACAGGCAAGTAGCTTCCTCATCCCTCAACCCTTGCCAAAACCCAAGATCCCAACTAAGACTCAAGGGCAAAGAAGAGAGAACAAGAAAATTAGAGATCACCTCATTTTTATACAAAGAGATAGAATACAAAGAGGGGAACAAGTCCTTTAAAGGCCGATTACCAAACCAAATATCTTCCCAAAAACAAATTAAATTCCCTTAGCAAACATCATAACTGATATACCTAAGGAATTGGGAGAGGAAGCTATGGATCGCCTTCCAAGGTGTTGCCAATGTAGCCCTTGTTAGACAGTTTTGTTTGCCCTTAGTTCCAATCAGTTTTGATGTACTTATGACATTTAGTATAAATGGATAAGATGCATGTTTGATTCATGTTGTGTGGTATGTTTCTGTGTAAGACCCTTAAACTGGACACTTAATAAGACTCGTGTTAGTTTAGAATGTTCACAGCCGTTGAATAAGTCTGGGGAGATTTATCCTGTCAAGGCTGACACCGGTGTGCTTGCCAAGTCGGTTGGGGTGGCTTGTCTCAGCTATCGGGGTGAGACCCTAGGCACATACAGTGTAGGATTAATTGAATCTTTGAACTGGACCAAATTTCCAGTATTGCCCTAGACCTTGGAGATTGATGGGCAAAACTAGAAAGTTATACCTGACCCCTAGACTCGATTATGATATTGCATTGGGTGTCGGATTGTGCTGTCTTTGATGTACAATTCAGTGAGCACCTTAGTGGGGGTCAAAACCTGGGTATGTTAGGACAGTCTGAGAATTCATATGAATGGTGATCATAGTGACAGGATCAGCCCCTTTGTCGAACAAAGGTAATGATCGGGGATGCACTCTCTCTGATGGAAACCAAACTGCTAGCAGTTGATTTCAATCGTTAGAATTTTGTTTTGCAAAATTTATAAATAAGATATATAGATATGTACGGTTTCAAAATATTTGAAAATGGTTTTAATTCCCGGGATCCATGTGAGCAGAGAGTGCAACACTGTTCCTTGTAGCCGAGGGAGAGGTCCCATCTTGTCAGGCAGTGTTTGATCATTATGGGCTAAGAGGTTGAGTGTAAGGCCATTTAGGGTTATATCTGATGGGCTAATCTTGCACCTGCCCACAGTCCTTGGGTTTTTATAAGATGGCTCGGCCCAGGGACCACTTAGTATAAGTGTTGGGCCCATAGAGTCCATGTGATGGGCTCAAGGGGTTCACTGGGCTTTCTAATAAATTTGGCTAGGCCTTGTAACATAGGCTGGGCCGAACCCATGTGGCTGATGTGTAGACCAATGTTTGGGTCCCACGCCATACAAAGAAGCCCAACTGGACAATAGTTTGGAAGCCTATTGAGCACTTAATACATATCGGGCCTAAATCCCATTTTGAACTAGGCTGATTTGATCAGTCACTTAAAGGGGTGGATCTGAGATTAGGTTAAGCCAAAAAGGACTGGGTCTTGACCCTATCCACTCATGGAGACCAAATTCAAAAAGGATTTGAATCTGGTAACCTCCTGATAAGATCAGGAGTGGGCTGATCTAATCTGCAGATAGGATTAAGAAAACTCCCTATCCAAATACAGATTTGGATTAGGATAACTCCTAATGGTATTAGGAGGTTTCCTAATCACAAAGGAAAGAGGAGAAACCCTAATTCGAATTACAAGAATTCAAACCTTAGGGATTTCGCAGATCACTCTGCAACTTTGAGATAGGATCTCAAAAACCCTAGAGAAGAAAAAAATAGTTCGCCATCTTCTTCTCTAGCCTTCTCCTCCAGCCGCCGCCGCCATCTACTGTAGTTCGAATTCTCTGTGAAGGAAGATTAAGAAAAGTTCTTGATTTTGTGTGGTGCTCTCTGTTCTCCATCGAGTTCTTTAGAAGAACCTGGTTCATGGGACGAACACTGCTGGTTCTGCTCCATCATCGCTGTGTCATCTTCAGTGGGAGTAGTTCTTGGTATCTTCTTTGGGTGTGAACACCAACGTTGGGAGATACTGCTTCTCTAGATCAGGTATATCCCTTCCCTTCTCTTTTTGGTTCATAATTGGTTCGGTTTTGATTCAAGATAAATCTTGAATAATTCAAGGAATATGATTCCCAGTTGCAAGAATGACAAGAAATTTTTGAATTTCGCCTACTCATTCCGCAACCTTTTTGGCATGCATATGATGGATCTTACCATTCTTTTTGTGGTAATCAGAGCAGTTTCGAATCTTGAATCAAATAAAATCATATCTGAACCTGCGCAAATGGGCAGAAGGTGTTCTACCCAGATTTGCGCAGATTGTTTTATTTCTAGAAAATTTGTTTCTGGATGTGGGGCGATTGATCCGAAATTAATTTTGTAAATCTGAAATTAATTTTAGAATTGTCCTTTATTTATTTCTTGATTTATTGGGTTGTTTGTACTTGGAGATCGAAGTGCAGATTTGGCACAGAATGTATGCGCATTCTTTTAGCAGTATTCCATTCATTCGGTCTATAAATAATTTTTTTTTTATTTTTCTAGACTGAATGTATAGGATTCAATCAAGTTGTAATTTATTAATAGAAATTAGGACCATATTGGACCAAAACTGTTTGGACCGAATCTAGGGTTCGAAGGAGACTATTTTCAGTCCTGATTTCTCCCACTTTCAGGTCTGAAACTAATGATTCGGTCTGTAAAAAATTTTTTTTTTTATTTTTCTAGACTGAATGTATAGGATTCAATCAAGTTGTAATTAATTAATAGAAATTAGGACCAGATTGGGCCAAAGCTGTTTGGACCGAATCTAGGGTAAGAAGGAGACTGTTTTCAGTCCTGATTTCTCCCACTTTTAGGTCTGAAACTAATGTTTAATTGCAAGAATTAATTTGGCCCAAGCTATGAAGCCTAATTTTAAAGAGTTAAAACTGCAAAAGCCCATTTTGTGTGGAAGCTATATGGGCCGAACTGCTAACTGCTATTCAGCCCATATACCTAGATAATGTTAATTGTTAACTTTTAATGGGCTTATTAATGAGCTTTACAACAAGTGATTGATTGGATCAATTCTTCCATTGCATGTGATGTATGGATGTTTGATGTGATGCGACCATGGGCCATAAGCACTTGGCCCATGATGATGCGATAGTGGCTCTTGCGCACACCATGGCTGAATGCACATCATTTCCATGGTGTCTCTTATGGTCATTGGATGACCCCTCCCTTCGTGGTGGGCTCCACAACCCTAAAAAGGGCCGCGTGCAGAAACCCTAGACGATTTGGGCCACTGGAAATTTGACTTTATAAAAGTCAATAGGAGCCACTTTGGTTTGACCTAGATTAACTAGGGCGTAAATTTTGTTCCCTCAAGCAATATGAGTGCATGTGATAGGGAGATTCATGTGATGAACTCTATAAAGGCCTTCCGTCATTAGCACGATGATGGGTCCTTCAATAATGAGGAAATGCACCTTAAAATTGGGCTATCCATTTGCTGTTGGATTTGTTAGAGTGTTTCATAAGATGATAGGGGCGTCATAGACCGATGTGGGAGGGGCTTCACCAAAAAATGAGAACTCTTTCACAGTACCTTGGCGTAAGCTGAATATGATGGGTGAGCACACACTGGACATAAAGGTTTACCCTAAAATGGCTATGAACCTTGTCTGATAGAGGACAAAGGGAAAACTCATATGATGAGTGGATGTGATCCTTCATAGAAAGGTGGTGGGGTTATGCAGCTGAAACAGTTGGCTCCATGCACCTTATGAGATTTCCCACATTTCCAGAGACATTTCGCTGTCTTTGTCACTGAGATAGGAGGGAAATCTCAGAGATGAACAAATGGAAATGGAACATAGATTAAAAGTCATATCTATATAGGTAACATGAACCAAACTAAGGTTGTGGACTAACGTTTTGTTGTTTTACCAAAAAATGGCAAACGGTCAATTTGCAAAGCTTCTCGACGATAATAATCTTAAGGGCCCAAACTATGCCGACTGGTACAAAAACCTTATGCTAGTCCTGACTTCAGAAAAGTTAGATAAAGTGGCAAAGAATCCTGCATCGAATCATTTAGGAGACAGGGCTTCAGAAGCCCGTAGGAGGGACTACCAAGAGTGGGAGGAGAAAAACTCCCTAACCCGCTGCTATATCATAGGCTCTTTAGATAATCCGATGTAGAGGCAGTTCGATCAAATTGAACTTGCCAAAGACATATTGGATAGTCTAAAAACTATGTACGAAGAGCAGAACCGTTCTCCTTGCCAAAAGGTCCTAAAGCAGTTCATGACCGCGCAGATGACCAAGGGGTAGCAAGTTCATGACCATTGTCTCCGGATGATGGGTTACATAAACGAGCTGGAGGCCCTTGGGTCTGGGTTAGATCTGGTCACACGGATAGATGCCATTCTTAACTCCTTGCCTTTGTCCTTCAATCTGTTCATTATGAACTATAATATGAACAAGTTGAATGTTAGCGTTCAAGAGCTCAGCAATATGTTGCAACGAGCCAAAGAACTGATTAGGAAGGACAAGCTGATAGCCATGCTTGTTGAAGCTGGCAAATCAGGCAAGAAGAGGAGGGCAAAGAGAAAGCCCCAGAAAAAGGCCACAAAATCTAAGAAGCAAAAGAAAGACAAGGCATCGGATGCCTGCCACTTCTACAAGTAGGCTGGCCAATGGAAGAGGAACTGTCCTGCCTACCTGGAATCTAAGAAAAGTAATTTCAGAACTTGTGTCCTAGAGACTAATTTGTTAGTTACTTCTATGTTCTAGTGTGTTGACTCAGGGGCTTCAACTCATGTGTAATTCACTGCAGGGCTTCAAAGTAAGCAGAAGGATGAGTGAAGGAGAAGTGACGCTTTACTTGGGGACATCTGCAAGTGTTGCAACTACGGCGATAGGAACCATAGAATTAGTCTTTAGAGAAGGAATACTTGTACTTAAGGATTGTCTTTATGTATAAAATTTAAGGAGAATTTTGATTTCTGTTTCTAAACTATGTGCTGATGGATATACTGTCTATTTTAGTAATATGATTACTATTAAAAGCAACAATAAATTAATGGCATGCGGGGAACTGGAGAATGGTGTCTATGTTCTATGTCCTTCTCTAGAAACTAACTTAAACAAAACTACGTCAGTCGAAATCCCCAAGAAAAGAACTCGTGATATAGTTAGTCCCACATGCCTGTGGCATTACCGACTTGGCCATATCGGTATTGATTGAATCACAAGGCTGGTAAAGGATGGTCCTTTGGATTTTCTAACCGTAGAAGATCTTCCCACTTGTGAGCCTTGCCTCTGAGGTAAGATGATAAAATGACCATTTAATGGTAAGCCTGAAAGATGTACAGGCACGCTTGACCTTATACATACTGATGTATGTGGTCCCTTGAGTGTCAGGACTCGTAACCAACACATGTATTTCATCACATTCACCGATGATTACTCATGATATGGTTGCGTGTACCTAATGAGACAGGATTCCGAATCCTTTAAAAAGTTCAAGGAGTTCAGACAAGAAGTCGAGAAACAGTTAGGGAGAGAAATTAAATCCCTTCGATCAGATCGAGGTGGTGAGTATCTCTCTAACGAATTCAGGGACTACTTAAAGGACAATGGGATATTATCATAGTTAGCTCCCCTTGCAACACCACAGCTTAACGGTGTTTTAGAGAGGAAGAATTGGACATTGTTAGACATGGTCCGATCACTTCTCACATGCTCAGAATTGCCCACATCATTTTGGGGATATGCGTTAGAGACCACAATTTACTTGTTGAATCGGGTTCCAACCAAATCGGTTCTGAAAACTTCATACGAACTATGGACCAAAAAGAAACCAAGTGTCAAACACTTGAAGATTTGGGATTGTCCTACGCACGTTAAAAGAACAAGTGCGGACAAGTTGGAATCCAAGACCAGTTGTTGCCTATTTGTAGGATACCCAAAGAATTCAGTGGGTTATCTTTTCTATGACCCAAGTGAGCAGAAAGTGTTCTATAGTCGAAATGCCATGTTCTTAGAGATGGATTACATCCTGGACACCCATTGTTAGGAAATAGTTCTTGATGAGGAGAGCTCAGGAGCATTGGGAGATGTCCCACAAGTTCCAAGTAGTAACCAACCTAGAAGATCCACCCGGGTATCCAGGCCACCAGTCAGTTATAGTTATGACCAGGATAGTTACCTGGTGGAAGCCTTGACTAGTGAGGAGGATCTTGTGACTTATGTGGAAGCTATGTTGGACATAGATTTCCAGAAGTGGGTGGAGGCCATGAGAGCTGAGATGGACTCGATGGAGGCCAATGGAGTCTGGACTCTAGTAGATCTGCCCTCCGGGGTAAAAGCAATAGTTCTTGATGAGGAGAACTCAGGAGTAGTGGAAGGTGTCCCGTAAGTTCCAGGTAGTGACCAACCTACAAGATCCACCTGGGTATCCAGGCCACCAGTCCGTTATGGTTATGACTAGGAAAGTTACCTGGTGGAAGCCTTGACTAGTGAGGAGGAACTCGTGACTTACGCGGAAGCTATGTTGGACATAGATTCCCAGATGTGGGTGGAGGCCATGAGAGCCAAGATGGACTCGATTGAAGCCAATGGAGTCTAGACTCTAGTAGATCCGCCCTCCGGGGTAAAAGCAATTGGTTAAAAATGGATCTATAAGAGAAAGAAGGGTCCCGATGGCAAGATTGAGACCTACAAAGCTCGTTTGGTGGCGAAAGGGTATACTCAAAAAGAGGGCATCGACTATGAGGAAACCTTTTTGCCCATGGCCATGCTTAAATCCATTAGGATCCTGCTAGCTGTAACAGGTTATCATGACTATGAGATTTGGCAGATGAATGTCAAAACCACATTTCTGAATGGAGATCTTAGTAAAGATATCTACATGCAGCAGCCGCAAGGCTTCATTGCTGCTAGTCAGGAACACATGGTATGTAAACTTAATAGATCCATATATGGACTTAAGCAAGCTTCAAGGAGATTGTTGGTAGAGGGGATGTCTTGATTCAAATGGTAGCATCAGCGGATAATGTGGCAGACCCATTGACTAAGCCACTCACACAGAAAGTGTTTGAGAAACACATGGAAAGCATGGGACTCTGGCTTATACCTGATAGGACCTAAGTGCAAGTGGGAGTTGTTAGACAGTTTTGTATGCCCTTAGCTACAATCAGTTTTGATGTACTTTTGACATTTAGTGTAAATGAATAAAGTGCATGTTTGATTCATGTTGTGTGGTATATTTCTGTGTAAGACCCTTAAACTGGATACTTAATGAGGCTCGTGTTAGTTTAGAATGTTCACAGCAATTGGATAAGTCTGGGAGATTTATCCGGCCAAGGCTGACACCGGTGTGCTGCCAAGTGTTGGGGTGGCCTGTCTCAGCTGGCAGAGTGAGACCCTAGGCACATACAGTGTAGGATTAATTGAATCTTTGAACTGGACCAAATTTCCAGTATTGCCCTAGACCTTGGAGATTGATGGGCAAAACTAGAAAGTTATACCTGACCCCTAGACTCGATTATGATATTGCATTGGGTGTCGGATTGTGCTGTCTTTGATATGCCAACCAGTGAGATCCTTAGCGGGGTCAAAACCTAGATATGTTGGCACAGTTTGAGAATTTATCTGAGTGGGTGATCATAGTGATGGGATCAGCCCCTTTGTCGGACAAAGGTAATGATCGGGGATGCACTCTCTCTAATGGAAACCAAACTACCGGCAGTTGATTTCAATCATTGGAATTTTGTTTTGCAAAATTTATATATAAGATATATAGATATATATGGTTTCAAAATGTTTGCAAATGGTTTTATATCCCAGGATCCATGTGAGCAGAGAGTGCAGCACTGTTCCTTGCAGCCGAAGGAGAGGTCCTCTCTTATCGGGCAGTGTTTGATCATTATGGGCTGAGAGGTTAAGTGTGAGGCCATTTAGGGTTATACCTGATGGGCTAATCTTACATCTGCCCACGGTCCCTGGGTTTTTATAAGATGGCTTGGCCCAGGGATCATTAGTGTAAGTGTTGGGCCCATAGAGTCCATGTGATGGGCTCAAGGGTTTCACTGGGCTTTCTAATAAATTTGGCTAGGCCTTGTAACATAGGCTGGGCCGAACCCATGTGGCTGATGTGTAGATCAATGCTTGGGTCCCACGCCATACAAAGAAGCTTAACTGGGCAACAGTTTGGAAGCCTATTGAGCACTTAATACATATTGGGCCTAAAGCCCATTTTGAATTGGGCTGATTTGATCAGTCACTTAAAGGGGTGGATCTGAGATTAGGTTAAGCCAAAAAGGACTGGGTCTTGACCCTATCCACTCATGGAGACCAAATTCAAAAAGGATTTGAATCTGGTAATCTCCAGATAAGATCAAGATTGGGCTAATCTAATCTATAGATAGTATTAAGAAGACTCCTTATCAAAATACAGATTTGGATTAGGATAACTCCTAATGAGATTAGGAGGATTCTTAATTTCTAAGAAAAGGAGGAGAAAACCCTAATTCGAATTACAAGAATTCAAACTCCAAGGGATTTTCGCAGAGAACACACTTAATTCTTGAGATAGGATCTCAGAAACCCTAGAGAAGAGAAAAGCAGTTTGCCATCTTCTCCTCTAGTAGCCGCAGCCATCTACTGCTAGATCGAGTTCTCTGTGAAGGAAGATCAAGAAAAGTTCTTGATTTTGTGTGGTGCTCTCTGCTTCCATCGAGTTCTTCAAAAGAACCTGGTTTGTGGGATGAACACTGCTGGTTTTTCTCCATCATCATTGTGCCATCTTCAGTGGGAGTAGTTCTTGGTAATTTCTTTGGGCGTGAACACCAACGTTGGGACATACTGCTTCTCCAGATCAGGTATATCCCTTCCCTTCTCTTTTGGTTCAAAGTTGGTTCGGTTTTGATTCAAAATAAATCCTGGATAATTCAGGGAATGCGATTCCCAGTTGGAAGAATGGAAAGAAATTTTTGAAATTTGCCCACCCATTCTGCAACCCTTTTGGCATCCATATGATGGATCTTACCATTCTTTCAGCCCTTCATGATACACCAGCATCCCCGCCATTCTCTGATCTCCCATGTGTACTAGCAACTATCTCAACCCACAAATTTTCCCTCTCTAAAGGCCATCTCCACAACCATTTCCCTAAGAGCGCTATATTCTTCTTTCTTACATTCCCAAGACCTAAACCACCCTATTCCTTGCTTCTATACACCACCTCCCATGTATGCTAGCCATTATAAAGGGGAGTTCCCCAGTAGCTGAATATCTGCAATTCTATAAGACAATTTGTGATGAATTGGAAGCCATAAAACCAGTTCCAAATACTAACAAGGCGTACTGGGTCATTAATGGCTTGGGACCAAAATATGAAGTCTTTATAGCTTCCATTCTTACTTGTCTTTTCTCTCAATTCATTTCTGCTCTACAAAGCCATGAAAGTCATTTCCTTCTAGTATTGAGGAAACTTCTGAATCATTCAAAAGCTTTTTTTGGCCATAACTAGAACAGGAACAGGACAAAAAAAATGAAAATAAAAACCAGAATCAACAGTGGAATAGGAAGAAGAATCAAAATGCAGAGCACAACTTCAATTCCCAAGGGCGTGAATTCCAACCAAATGGGCAAAATAGAAATAACAATCAACAGTCCAAACCAGTAGGTACAAACTAATAAGAATCCTATTCAATGTCAAATCTACAGGAAATTTGGGCATGAGGCATATGACTACTACAACCGCTTCAATAGAGCTTATCAAAGAGAATATTTACCCCAATGATTGGCACTATGACTTTAAATGATCCTCATGATTCAAAATGGATACTAGACACTGGGACAAGCAATCAAATGACGAGCAATGCAGGTGTCTTTACTTCCCCAACACCCTATTGGTACTGCTTGTGCTAGCAAATCTAAAACTCAAAAATACTCTTCTTGTTCCTGGCTGACAAAAAAGTAAGCTCTCAATAGGACAGTGTACTGATGATTATGATTCTGTTTTTGAATTCTCATCATCTGGTTTTGTTATCAAGGACAAGTGAATGGTGAGGATTCTAGGAACTAGCAGTAGAGATGGTGGCCTTTATTTCTTTTGATGGAGAAGAGCAACATGCTTATGTTCCAATCAATTCAAGCATACCTCTTAGGGTGTTTGGCATCAGTGACTCAATCATCCCAATGAAAGAGTCGTGAAGTTTTTACATAATAATAATTTTATTTTTGTTGAGCCTTGTAATAAGAAAAACATTGTTTGTTCCAGAAGTCAAATGGGCAAAAATAGTCATCTTCCTTTTTGTTTCTGAAAGGACTAGAAGTGAAAATATTTTTGATAAAATACACTGATTTATGGGGTGCTGCATCCATTCCCTCAATTCAAAGATACTGATATCATGTTGCTTTTTTTTAATGATTTCTCATGGTTTATTTGGATTTATCCAATGAAAAATAAATATGATCTTCTATCATGTTTTCTCAAATTTAAAGATGCAACTATCATGGTTTAGTTAGATAGTTGCCATGTCCAAGAACTCAAGCACAGAATGGTTAGTTAAATGCAGGCATAGAACCATTGTTGAGCTTGGGTTATCCATCATGCTCTTTCATAGTAAACTGCCAAAAGTGCTGAGGGTAGAAGCATTCATTACAACAGTTTTCTTGATCAATATATTACTTACACCAACTCTTAGTATGACAAATTCATCCAAGTTACTTACTGGGAATGATCTAGATTACAATTCACCATGGGTCTGTGGGTGTAGCTGTGTAGGTGTAACCCATATTTGCAGGATTACAAAGAAAACAAGTTCTCTCCCCATTCCTTGCCCTACGTGTTTATTGGATACAATACTCTTCCTAAAGGCTACAGATGTCTCAGTCCTCCTACAGGACATGTCTACATATCTAGAAATGTCGTATTTGTTGAGAATGTTGTGCTTTGTACTGATGATTCATCTTCTGAGACTTCCTTGTAGGGGATTGATCTTCAACTCGCAACCTACCATGAGTGGGAGAAAGAACAAATTATGAAAACTCATGAAGAGACAGTACCCCATCTTCCACCACAACCAAATAGTGGTGGTGAAAGCAGTTCCAAATAGAGTATGGTTTCTAAAAGATGCTGCAGATCGTGATCCACTAGCAAGCACACCAACTTCTTCTACATCAAAGATAGGAGAGAATGAGGGTTCTTCATCAGCACTTCAAGAGAACAAGCACTATGATTTCAACACCTGCTGATACAGGGAAACGCTGCTAAGTCATCAGTTTCCTCATCACAGTGAGAGATCTATTTAGGATGCCATGCTCCAGACCTTGGACTGTACCTTCATGTTGACTTGCCTACCATAACTAGAGAACCAGAAGTTCGCTGATACACTTCAGTCCATCCTATCATGATCAAGTTTCACACACATCAACAGGAACAAATTTCTCAACAAGACTCAGGCTTACTAGCAAAAACACCATCTAAAGACATTCCTACTGAAGTAACACAGTTCATTCCGCCTTATGCATCCAGGTTGGGTTTGCACCATGAAAAAACGTGCAACTCTTCATCACAACCAGATTTGGACACTTATTCCAAAATCCCCAGATATGAACGTAGTAGGTTGTAAGTGGTTGTTCAAAACTATATTAAATGTAAATGGTACTTTAGAATACCTAAAGGTGGGTCTAGTATCCAAGGGCTACAATTGACTTCAAGAGTTAGACTATGAATGAGACCTTAAGCCAGTAGTGAGACCTCAAAAAAATTAGGTTGGTTCTCACTATTGCTATCCAATGAAATTAGAAGATTCGGCAACTTGATGGCAAGAATGCCTTTGTAGATGCCACCCATCCAGACTACATCTATAAACTTCAAAAATCTTTATACAGCTTGAAGCAAGCCCCCCGGGCCTGGTTTGATAGGTTCAGCATTTACTCTGTGTGCTTCATCATGAGTGTGGCAGCATCTTCCTTCTATTATATGTAGATGATATTGTTCTTACTAGTGATAACACTCCTTTTTTTTAGTTTGAAAGATGCACAGAAATTCATTAAAAGACAAAAAGAATACAAAAAGGTGATAAGAAATCACCTGAAAGATAACAAGACAACTAACTTACAACCAACAACACAAGACTAAAGACACAACAAAACGAAGAACCAAAAGCACCAATTTCGGACACCTCCACCTGCCTCCATGAGCTTCGAGAACACATAGGGCCCAGGCAACCAACTCTTAATCCTCCCATTCAAACACTTCCTCATCTCTGTCAATGTTCTCATCCCACATCTCTCCTCCCTCCCCACTTGCCACTTTCTTCCCTCCTCTCAAACTCCTCAAAGGCTTTACTAGCAAACTCCTCCCCTCCCCCCCCCAAAAAAAAAACAAGCCAACACTTTTGCCAACCTTGACATTTTTCTCAACAATCTTCTCTATAGAAAGCTTTCAGACCTCTCCACCTGATCATCCAAACTTCTATCAGGATCTCTCGCTTCAAAATTGGAGTCAATTCCATTGTCATTTTCATGCCAACAGCTTCTCATCTGAGAGACCGAACTACTATTAACTCGAAAGCCACACCTCCAACATCTTGAATGTTGGCACTGTAATGTGAATAATGTGTGAAAGCCACCACTTCAGCTCCACACCTAGCGTTCCAATCACCACTTCCTCAAAGGGACTGCTAATGGAATCAAAGCATTCTACCTGGAAAGATTCACCAAGCAACCACATCATTATCCTCATTTCCTCCAATCATCCTCTCCTAAAACCCTTCCAGATTCAGCATCACCAATCAAAACTTCCTTTGTCCTCTCCCCCAACCTATCCTTTGCTCCATTAAGAATCTCCTGGAATCGCTAGCTAGAGATTCCTCCTCAGGAGAGAAAACAACCTGAGTTGATTCCTAAAAAAGGATTTAGAATTCATGATGTAGACCCCACTTGACATTAAAACCATCTTCCCGGCCACTTCTCTGCGTTCGAATTTGGAGGCTCTTCCTCTCCCCTATCAAACCCCAATTTATCTTCTCATGGCTTTCCATGTGTGTTGGGATCCTTTTATTTATCAGCAAAGGGAAATTCATTAATTAATTAAAAGAGAAGTACAACTGTTGGAGCAACTTTGATACACCAGATTACACATTTGTCAGAATAAAATAGATTTGTCCACACCTATTTACCTAATACATAAGCCAACCCATTTCAATTCTTCTCACCCGATTGAATGAAGCATTAAGTCTCTTTGACCAAGAAATCACTACTTGTGAGTCACCCTCAATCTCCAAATCCCTAACTCCCAGCTGTTCCGCTAATCTCAAGTCTTGTAATAGGGTCAATATTTCAGCCTTAACTAAGTTAGCAATGCCAATTGACATTGAATATAGAGCCACCACCACTCCAATGATTTAAAAGGTGTGCCTAGGCGCTCAAGCGAGTCACATCTTAAGGTATGCGCCTTGCCTAGGCCCTAGACGCAGCACTTTCAAAAGGTGCGCGCCTGGTGCACCTAGGTGTGTGCTTATTGTGCCTTGTGCCTCAGCCCAAGCATGCACCTTTTTTTATTTTTTGTGCTTTTTGCTCTTTTTTGAACCATTCATCCTAATAAAATAACCTATTAAAAGACAATTAAAATTATAAAATCATTTTTTGTGTGAGGATTAAGAATTTAAAACCCTAAAATGGACTTGTTTGGGCTTGCCTCGAGGGGCTTGGTACAAAGACAGCTTGTAGAATCAGAAATGCAAGATGCTTTACGTCACAATAGCTATTTGAAGTAATGCAATCTAAAACATTTATTTTAAAATTTAAGTTTATATTTTTTATTAATACTATGTTCAATATTTTTTTTGTATTTTTGAATTTTTTGGCATTTTTTGTATTTTTGTGCCTTGCTTCAAGAAGGCGTGCGCCTCACCTTTGCCTCAAGCACAAATTGCCCCTTGTGCCTTTTTATGCACCTAGCACATTTAAAGCACTGCACCACTCCCTGGTGATTTCTAAAACCTCCACCAATACCAACCCTTCCCAAATTGCCCATAGAGCTACCACCAAAATTTAGTTTCAATTTATCAATCTCTAGGGGATTCCAGTCCATTCTTTACCTATCAATGCATCTCCCGAATGTGCCACTTCAGCCCAAGACCTTACTACGTCATTGGTGGAAAATTCCCAAAGGATCTCCAAGGTTTTTACCTAGCGCGCAGTTCTGATTGTTATAGTTTCAACCAACTCCTTGGATTTACTTTTTCCATTAAAGATCCTTTGGTTCCTTTCTTCCTAGATTGTCCAGAGTCCAAACCAAAGCTGCTCTTACTATCCTCCACATAATCCTTCCTCTTTTTTTTCCTGATGCCTCAAGAAGTCAAAATTGAACAAGCTTACAACATCTTGTGGTGGAACCTATTTGCAACCAAAGAGAACAAAAACTCCCAGAGGCAAGACACAAAAGAATAGGAGATTAATAAATGAGGAATAGTCTTACCACTCCTTGCAAAGAATGCACAAATGAGGAGACGTGCATTAGTTAGGCCTAGGTTTACCCTAGGTTTCCCAACAAAAACTTGTACTTTAGGAGGGATAGGTTTACCCTAGGTTTCCTTCACCATGAAACTTTACCACCAAAGGTTCTGACTGGATTAAAAGATTAAAAAAGAGGCACAAGAATTTTGATCCAAAAACTTTACCACCAAATCCTACCATCAAAAGAATTTTGATCCAAAAAACAAATTCCAATTTTCCTAGTAGAAGAACAAGTCATATTCATTATCCCTTAAACCCCTTATAAACCCAAACTTCTTGTTTAACCCAAGTGGAGTGGTCAAACCAAATTTAGAGACCGGTTTAAACTTATAATGGGACAAAGTAGAACATGGAATTGCAATGAGTGGTAGGTCACCAATCCAAATGTCTTTCCAAAACAAAACTTTATTCCCTCACCACATCAAAGCAAATGAAATTAAGGAAAGAAGGTAGTACCTCAATGATTTCTTTCCAAGGGGAACTCGATGAAGTGTGAGGCGTACATTTTGCATCCCAGCCATTTTCTAACAATCCATGAATACACCCAATGACCCTGTGCTACAACTTTCACCTTATAGAGGAAGGACATTTTTCTCATCACCTAGTTCCCAATGACCCTTTCTCTCATGATTTTTTCTAAACTCCTAGCCACTTTACCCAGGATTCTAAATATAGAGAGGAAGTAAGTGGGTAGGTTGGCTAAGGTAGACTTGATCAAGGTGACTCTACCTCCCAAAGAGATGTAGTTCCTCTACAATATAGAAACTTTTTCACAAATCTATCTACAACAGGTTGCCAAAAACCTTTTGCTCTTGGATTACCCCCAAAGGCAATGCCAAGGTACTCTAGGGGCAGGTTTTGACTTCACAACCAAGCATTCCTGTCATTAATTGGATGTCATCCTCTTTCATGTTGATACCTGCTACACAACTTTTCTTCACCTTCAAACTTGAGATCCTTTGAAAATTCTCCATTAAAACTTTTAGATTCCTCAATCCTCATTCTAACCTCATCACAGAAGCAACTCTCGATAAGGCCCTTGACACCATGTCTCCCCAATGCTCTTCCCAATCTGCAATAAAAAGGAATTTGTCTAATTTGGAGTAAATTGGATCAGTTTGAAGATTTGACCATGTGAATCTGTTATGTAGGAGTTCAAGTTCCTTGAGTTCAAAAACATTTATAAACTCATTAAACTTCCTCATACTGATGGTACTCCTTTGCCGCACCTTACTGCACTCTTCACTGAATCTAATCACATTCAAATCCCCTCCCAGACACCAAGGCCCATCCCACAAACCTCTAATGTCTTCCAGTTCTTCCCACAATTCATTCCTTGGTCTATAGCCAGTGGGGCCATAAACATTAGCTAAGACCCATTCAAACCCATCTCCCACTTGCTTGAATTTGACAGACACTGAGAACCTTCCAATTAATTCTTCAACTCCCTCTACAACTTCATTCTTCCACATAGTGACTAATCCTCCTAATGAGCCCCAAGAAGGGTTCATAGCCCAGCTAAGGCCATTTGCACTCCACACACTTCTAGCCCATCTCTTGTCAAAAGTCATGAGCTTAGATTCCTGAATTATAAAGATATCTGGGTTTTCTTTCCTTAGGACCTCCTTTATTAATGCTCTCTTCCTTGCTTTCCCCAATCCTCTCACATTCCAGCTCACAATCTTCATCACTCCAAAAAATAATCCACCCCCACCCTAAACTTCTCCTTCCCTTCCCCTACCCTTCCTCGCACAAAATTCTTTGTCCCCTTCTACATCCTTTTTTAGCCTCTCAACCTCACTTAACCTTCTTTTTCTCACCTTCCTTTCCTCTTTTTATTCTTCAGATGCACTTTCAGCTCGTTCAAATTTTTTATCTTGCAGCCTAGCTTTCCCACAAATTCGGCTAAGGAATCCTCTTTCAATTCCCTTCTCAACCATTTTGTTTTTGTCCTCTCTATGCCTCCCATACACCCCCTCTTGTTCCATTCCACCTCTATCTTCTTTGGACCCACCAACCTCACCCTCATTCATCTTCTCCCTTTCTAATTCCACCCTATTTGGTTCCCAAGCTCTTCAAGTATTATATTGCACACTCCCTCCTCCCTCTCACCCTTCTTCTGTATCTCCCCACCACCCACAACTCTATCAGCTTCAAATCCATGGGTAATCGGCAATGAGACAGGCCTGGAATCTGGGAGACAACCATCAAGAGCAGAGCAAGGATTAGTTTCAAAACCCGAAAGCCACAATACTAGATCTCTCTTACTCTATGAACCTTGTTTGCCAATACATGCATGCACCCATTGATTACCACTTTCAGCTTGTAAAGTGAATATTGAGATATGTTCATGGGACAATTGATTATTGACTTAATCTTTATATCAACAGCTCCTTTGATCCATATGCCTATTCAAATGCTGACTAGGCAAGGTGCCCTCTTATTAGACACTCCACCACAGGTTATTGTGTTTTTCTTGGTAATAATCTTATCTTGTGGGGAGCAAAGGAGCAAACTATTGTGGCCAAGTCTAGCACTAAAGTCAAATACAGGTCCATGTCCTCTACTACGGTTGAGATTACCTAGTTGCCTTTTGTACTCCAACATTTGAGGATATCTCTACCTAAGCCATCAACACTATATTGTGACAACATCAGTGCTCTCCATATGTCCATTAATCCAGTGTTCCATACTTTTACCAAACACGATGTGTTGGACTATCACTTTGCTCAAGAAAAATTTGGCATGGAATATCTGATTATCAGCTATGTCTCCTCTGATAATCAACTTGCAGAAGTTTAGATTGCTTTGTTCCAAGTTGGGTGTCCACAGTTTTCCTCCTCGACTTGAGAGGGAGTGTTAAGAGACCCAGGTCCAAATCGTGTTGATCCAGATCCAGACCTAGGACTGAGTTCAAGAGAAGACTCTAGAGAGCTCAGCCTAAGTGGGAAGTCTAGGTGTCATCTCCAGTTGCCAAAAGTCAGAGATATTGAAGATAGGAATGTTCTCAATAAAGCTCTTAGTCAAATCCCTCTTGAAATGGAAGGTTCTCATGTACTAAGAAAGGTTCTAACTAGAGCAGATTCATTGTAATTATTCTTTCCATTCTTTTGTACAACCAATATTAATAAATAATACATTCTTTTTTAATAAGTAATAGTGAATTTTATTAAAAATCAATAAAAAGATACACAGTGAATGCTTCCCACAAAGAGACACGAGGTGCAGCCTCAAAACAAGTCTCCCTAGTTTAATGTATCAACCAGCAAGCATATAGTTCAAAATAGCAATGCTCCTTAGTCTTTACAAATGATCAACTATTTCAAATCAAAACATGGAAAAATCAACATATCCAACACATGGAAAATATATAATCAGCACTTGGTAGAGAAATTACCTAACAACTAACAACTAGGTAAAGCTATAGCCTTTTACAAAAAAAAAGATTTTATTTACAAGATGCTGAAAATGGAATGTCTAATGCACAATTGCGCAAAGTTGCAACTTTTAGAATGCTACTGCTATTACAATATTCCCATACCTTGATTTATTACTAAAGATATGAAGATGGACTTCACGGTACTAAGAAAAATGAGACACAGATAGATAGATAGATAGAGAGAGAGAGAGAGACCTTGGCTTGGTTCCAAGTGTTTGAAACGGTGAGAGGTCCGCGTTCCTTGATGATCTGGTAGAGACTTTTGGCTATGGATGATGCCTCTTGAGGGGGCACCTTCGGGTTGATCTTCCTTACGTTCTGAGAGCATTTCCTAGAGAAATACCTCACAAAAGTAGTACTTGCACCACTCCCCAACAACATCCCCCCACCGCGACTCTCTCTCTCTCTCTCTCTCAATTGGCCAACCAACACTCACTTGTCCAGCGTTGTACGAATTTGGTTATTCTCAGTTCTCTCCACTCGCCCAGTCTCTTATAGACAGACGGGAAGAGGCGAAGAGCAGGAGAGGGTCTGAACCTAAAGTGACAAAAAATCGAAAATAACCCTCACTCTGGTTGGATTTGAATTTGGGAAAATTTATGATACAGGAAAGGCATGGTAACGAAAGAGATTTGACCCATCAAACCACCCCTCTGATGATACCGGTTGATTGGCTGTCCGGTATCTCATGTCTTTTTTGTTTTTTGATAAACAGGTATCATGTCTTTTTTCTATCATACTCGAGCCCTTGGTTTTATTCTACAATGGCAAAAATAACCCTGACTAAGGTTTTATGACCCGATCGGCCGATCCCTCTAGATACCAAGGGCAAAAGGTTTTGCAATGATCTCTTGTCTCAACAAATCTATTTTTTTTTCGAAAGCCTTATCTCAACAAATCAGTTGTGATTTTTTGTTTTTTTTTATATTTGAATATAAATACTATTGAATGTTGAATTGTGAGAAATGATAACTGATGATGCACAATCTGGCCGGTCTTAGCTGTCGATGATCTTGCCTCTGAACCGAGTAACAGGGACCTGAAACGGAAGGAGAAGAGAAGCTCCGGGGAGAACCCGGCGTAAGGGCTCCGAAGCTCAAGTTAGAATCCTTCAAAGGCAAGAATAACCAGATAGCGCGAAAGTTAGCATACCTCGTTCTTGGGGGGTAGAAGCCTTTTATAACCACCTCGCGCACTCACTTCCAGGCCTCCGTCAGGTCGGGCATGATTACTTCTGAACTCCTGCCAGTTCGGGTGTCATTTCCTCTGGCCGGACAGAACCGCCACTGTTCCTTTTGTCGGAGCCGTCTCTGCGGCTAGTGACGACGGTTGCAGGTGGCGGTGGCAGGAAGCCGTTTGAAATGCGGCTATCAGGCGTCAGATCCCAAATCAATCAGGTACGTCGCCCTTGGATACGTCGTCCTTGGTGTCGGGTACGTTTGGCTGGCCTGGTGCTTTGGAAGTGAAGTGTTGGAGTGGCGAGCGAGGTGCCTTGAGTTCGGTTTGGAGTGTTCCGAGCTGCCACGGGTCAACTCGGGTCAGCTTTGTGAGGCTTGGGGCCCAGTATAGTTCGTGCTCCTTGCAGGGAGCTCGGGTTCTCAGTAGGGAGCTCGCTCTTAATAGGGAGCTCGGACTCCCAGTAGGGAGCTTGTTCTTAATAGGGAGCTCGGATTTTAGGGAGCTCGGGTTCTTGGGGAGCTCGGACCCTTAACAGGGAGCTCGCTCTTAACAGGGAGCTCGGGCTCCTAGTAGGGAGCCCGGACTTAGGGAGCTCGGGTTCTTAGGGAGCTCGGACCCTTAACAGGGAGCTCGGGCTCCTAGTAGGGAGCTCGGACTTAGGGAGCTCGGGCTCCTAGTAGGGAGCCCGGACTTAGGGAGCTCGGGCCTTTGACAGGGAGCTCACTCTTAACAAGGAGCTTGGACTAAGTACAGCGGTCTGGAGTTTGGGCTCGGTAATGAGTTTGGACTTGCTTCCGATGTTTGCTTTGGGCGCTCTACTGTCCCGAGCTGCTTGCCTTTGCCACGTGTCGGGCGATCGCGAGGTCGGGCCAAATTTCCCTTCATCAATTGCCCCCCACTCCCTGCGACAACGGTCCCGTCTTGGCACGGGGAGTTTGCAAGGTAGCAGGAGGGTTTTGGTCCGTGCTGAGCGCGCTTACTCTAATTTGATTTTCAAAAAAGGGTGCGCGTTTGGGAGTGGAGCTCGGATTTTAGGGAACTTGGGTTCTTAGGGAGCTCGGACTCTTAACAGGGAGCTCGCTCTTAACAGGGAGCTCGGGCTCCTAGTAGGGAGCCCGGACTTAGGGAGCTCGGGTTCTTAGGGAGCTCGGACCCTTAACAGGGAGCTCGGGCTCCTAGTAGGGAGCTCGGACTTAGGGAGCTCGGGTTCTTAGGGAGCTCGGGCTCCTAGTAGGGAGCCCGGACTTAGGGAGCTCGGGCCTTTGACAGGGAGCTCACTCTTAACAAGGAGCTTGGACTAAGTACAGCGGTCTGGAGTTCGGGCTCGGTAATGAGTTTGGACTTGCTTCCGATGTTTGCTTTGGGCGCTCTACTGTCCCGAGCTGCTTGCCTTTGCCACGTGTCGGGCGATCGCGAGGTCGGGCCAAATTTCCCTTCATCAATTGCCCCCCACTCCCTGCGACAACGGTCCCGTCTTGGCACGGGGAGTTTGCAAGGTAGCAGGAGGGTTTTGGTCTGTGCTGAGCGCGCTTGCTCTAATTTGATTTTCAAAAAAGGGCGCGCGTTTGGGAGTCGTGACGGCAGTTGTTCGGGAGTTGCGCTGCAGACACTTTTATTGCGAGGAGACGTGCGCCGTTACCCCGTTAGTTTCGGGAAGACGCGTGCCGACACCTATCCTCTGACAAGACGTGCGCGACATTCCGTCAGTTTCGGAAAGACGTGCGCTGATTGGTCTTGGAAGACGTGCGGCTTAGCGCGGCTGTGGGCCGTTGGATTGGCTTCGATCTGGGCCGTCGCTTTCCGGCTGCTGTGGATATAAATAGCGCGCGGGGGGGGGGGCGTCCTTGCTACTGTTGTACACCTTGAGCTCGCGCCTAAGTTTTAGCTCGCGTCCAGGCTTTTCAGCTCGCGTCCCCAGTTTCCTTGCTTGTTCGAGTTTTCGTGGTCTGCTTCAGTCTTCTTCCCGGGTGAGTTTTTTTTTTGAATCTCGTTCCGTTTCACGATGTCTGGTTTGGAGGGTTCAGACTGTTCAAGCGGGTCTGATGTGGGTTCTACGAACCAGTTTGCGTCCCCCAATAGTTCAAGTGAGCCCGATGTAGGTCCTGAGGAAGGGGTCGGGCCTACCACCCGAGGTGCTTCGGGTAGGTCAGCATCCACCTCCCGTCGTGGTCGGGTTGTAGATCAGTTCGGCCCTTCGACTATGACGCTTGAGGAACTTCAAACCCTCGTAGACTACTACAACTTGCCCAGTGAGTACGGTTACTTTATCCCTACGGGCAGCTTTCCTTGGGAACACGGTCCTGATGAGATGGCGATTTTCCAGGAATAGCTCGCCGCGGGGCTGCGACTGCCCTTCCACCCTCTTCTTGTCGAGGTCCTAAACCACTTCGGTGTGACGGTTGGCCAGCTTCACCCGAACTCTATTAGGAACTTAGTGGGAACGATCTCTTTATTTTGCGACGAGAACTTCCCTCTGGATCTGGAGATTTTTTCTTCTATCTTAATGCTGAAAAAGCAAGTGGGTCCCCTTCCTAGGCGTAGGCGGGCATACTACCTGTCCCCTCGCCCGGGCTTCAAGCTCTTACACGGACTTCCCAATAAGGTCCCGGCGTGGAAGCGGGACTATTTCGGGGTGCGAAGTGCGATGGGGTGGCCGTTTTAGACCGGCTAGGGGGTGGCCGCTCCTAATTCTGGCATCACACTTGATGAGGAGACGGCGAAGGGCCTCCGGCAATGGGCGCGGCTTGGGCTGGATTGCCAATGGTATCTGACGGAGGCCAAGCTTATTGCTGCGGGCCTGAGTTCGGGTAGGTTCTTTCCCTAGTGAACTTGTCTTGCTCTTCTTTTACGTGTCTTACTGATGCCGAACTCCTTTTCGCAGGTACAATGGATTCTCGAGGGTCCCGAGGTGGGCACTTGTTTGAGGGATGAAGAGGAGAAGGCGGGTGGCCAAGCGAGCTCGCGCCGAGCCATCCCGGGCTGCGGAGCCCAAGGTGCCGGATTATCCGGCAGAGGAGCCCGAGATGGTTCCTCCTATGCAGGAGCCGGCGGGGCTCCTTATGCCGAAACCACACACACGGGGGCTCCCGCCTATTCCGAGTCTGCTCATATGCGAGCAGGGCCGTCGGGCTCGGAGGCCCCGGGGGACTTCAGGAGCGTGCTGTCGCCTGTGCATGCTCTTCAACGGAGTAAGGAGGCGATGTTTCCCGAGGAAGTTGCGGCATGGACCGAGCTCCCTCTGCACCAAGTGGCCTGCCGTGCCGTTACTCATGCCATGGTGGTAAGTGATCCCTTCTTTATAGCTCGGCTTTTACTCTTTTATTTGTTTCTTTGATCCCGTTTTCCTTTGATAGGTGAACTCTTCCATTCACGCCTTGGCGAACCAGGTGGAGAAATGCTCAAGGCAGGCGCGAGCTGCCGAGGAGGCTGCTCGGGCTGCCGAGGAGAATGCTCGTGCTGCTGATGCTGCTGCTCGCCTTGCGCGGTCTAGGCAGGCGAGGTCTCAGAGGGATGCCGAGGCCATGGGAGTGGTGGTGCAGCGTATGGCGGAAATGAAGCTGGGCCTGGAGCACCAGGTCGAGTATCTTCAGGAGGATATCAGGGAGAGGACTCAGATCTTCTCTCAAGGCATCGAAGACGCGAAGAAGAAGGCTGTTAGCGATTACATTGCTTCGCCGGATTTCGATGATCTGATGGTAGACTCCTACAGGAGGGGTTTCAAGCTGAGCCGGTGGATGATCCGGAATACGTACCCCGACCTCGATACCAGTGCCATATCCACTTTGCGCATCACTCAAGAGATGGCTAACGCTGCGGATGCCGAACCGGACTCTGAGGGGGAGGCAGGTCCATCGGGTGTTGTCGAAGCGGCTTCTGACAACGATGAAGTAGCCCCGGGCTTGTGAATGTACACATTTTTTTTAATGTACACATCTATTTTGAAAAGAAATGGCTTTTTGTTCATGTACAGGTGTCTTCGAGCTATATTTTTTGCCGAACTGACCATTTCGGTCCTTCAGTTCGTTTTATGAAATGACTTCGGCGTACTTACCTTGGTGGCCTATAGATAGTACCTTCTCAAGTTGACAACGTTCCATGCTCGGGGTACTTGTTTCCCTTCTAGGGTTCCGAGCTCATACGCTCCCCCTCCGAGTGTTTTCATTACTCTGTAGGGTCCTTCCCAGTTTGGTCCAAGTTTCCCTACGCCGGGTTCGGGCACCATGACCTTACGGAGAACCAGGTCGCCGATGCGGAAGTTCCTCTTCTTTACTCGCGCGTTGTAGTACCGAGCTATCTTTTGTTGGTAAGCCGCAGTTCGGATGTGCGCGAGGTCTCTCACTTCGTCCAGTAGGTCGAGGTTGGTGCGTAACTCGCCCTTGTTTGTCCGTTCGTCGTACGCTTCTAGTCGTAACGTAGGCACTTCGATTTCCGCCGGGATCACTGCTTCGGTGCCGTATGTGAGGTTAAAGGGGGTCTCACCTGTGGCGGTCCTTTCCGTGGTTCGGTGTGCCCATAAAACACTTGGTAATTCATCTGCCCACAAACCTTTGGCTCGGTCCAATCGCGCTTTCAATCCGCGGAGGATGGCTCTGTTCATTACTTCTGTTTGGCCATTTGCCTGCGGGTGTGCGACCGATGTGAAGTTCTGACTAATTCCCATACTTCGGCACCATTCTTGGAACTTGATATCTTCGAACTGTTTGCCGTTGTCGGAGATCAGTACCCGAGGTAGCCCGAAGCGACATACGATGTTCTTCCAAAAGAAGTTTTGTATGTTTCGGGCTGTAACTATTGCCAGGGGTTCGGCTTCTATCCACTTTGTGAAATAATCTACTGCTACCACTAGGAATTTTCTCCCGCCTGTCGCTGGTGGGAATGGCCCCAGGAGGTCGATGCCCCATTGGGCGAAGGGCCATGGACTGGTGAGGTATTTGAGGTCGGCCGCGGGCTAATGGTGGATGCTGGCATGCTTCTGACACTTGCCGCATTTTCTGACGAGCTCGATTGCCTCTGTCTTCATCGTTGGCCAGTAGTATCCTTGTCGAAGTGCCTTTTGGGCGAGGGCTCTGCCCCCAGGTGTCCGCCGCACAAGCCTTCATGGATGTCGCGAAGTACCAGCTCGGCTTCGGCTGGGCGCAAGCATCGCAGATAGGGGAGCGTGTAGGATCGTCGGTACAACCGTTCGTCTATCATGACGTATTTGGCTGCCTAGCGCTGCACCCTCTTGGCTGTGTTGCGGTCCGCGGGGAGGGTTCCGTCTAACAGGAAGCTCGCGAGTGGGTCGATCCAGCTCGGCTCTGCTTCGGTGACGGGAGCGACCTCTTCTGCCCCATCGAGAATGCTAGGCCGAGGCAAGTCCTCTACGTACACGGTTCTCCTGGCGTTGTGGCTCGTGCTAGCCAGTCGGGACAGGGCGTCGGCCTCAGCGTTCTCTGACCTCGGGATTTGCTTGATGAAGTGTGATTGGAAGTTGAGCAGAGCTTCCTTTACTTTTGCTAAGTACGCAATCATAGTGAGTTTGCGTGCTTCGTACTCGCCTGTAACTTGGTTGACCACGAGCTGGGAATCACTGCAGATAACCATGTGCTTTGCTCCGACCTTGCACGCTAGGTTTAGCCCGGCTATCAGTGCCTCATACTCCGCCTCGTTGTTGGATGCCGCAAACTCAAAGCGTAGTGCGTATTCCAATTTTGTGCCACCCGGGCCGCGTAGGACTATTCCAGCCCCGCTGCCTTGTTGGTTCGAGGAGCCATCTACGTGAAGGACCCAGGGCTCCTCTTCCCAGTTCGCGCTTGGTCTAACCAGGAGGGAAGCCACGCTGGCTGCTACTTCACGGGGTTCGGACTCGTTTGGCTTGGGAGCTCCGAGTTTGCCCGAACTGGGGACCTCGGGCTCGACCGGCTCAGGGGCTTCGAGGCTAAACGTGCACTCTGCGATAAATCTGCCAAGGCTTGGGCCTTGATGGCAGTTCTTGGCTTGTACTGGAGATCGTACTCGCTGAGTTCGATGGCCCATTTCGTCAGCCGGCTGGAAACCTCCGGTTTGAGTAAAACTTGTCTCAGAGGTTTGTCGGTCAGGATGATGACGGTGTGGGCCTGGAAGTACGGGCGGAGTTTCCGTGCTGCTACCACCAGGGCATACGCTAGCTTTTCTATCTGCGGGTACCTTGTCTCTGCTCGCTGCAAGATTTTACTAACATAATATATGGGTCGTTGGACCCGGTCTGCCTCCTTTACAAGTACCGAACTGACCACCTCGTCGCTAGCCGAGAGGTACAGCTCTAAGACTTCGCCTTCCTCGGGCCGAGCTAAGGTTGGCACATTGGCGAGGTAGCCTTTTAGCTCATCAAACGTGAGCTGACAGTCTTGGGTCCATTCGAACCCTTTGCCTTTGATTGCTTTGAAGAAGGGTAGGCAGCGATCTGCCGACTTGGACATGAAGCGGCTTAGGGCGGCTATGCGGCCGTTTAGCCTTTGGACTTCTTTTATATTCCGAGGTGGTCTCATATCTAGGATGGCTTGTATTTTGTCTGGGTTGGCCTCGATGCCACGTCGATTGACAACGTAGCCCAGGAACTTGCCCGAGGTGACGCCAAAGACACATTTGTTGGGGTTTAATTTCATGTTATACTGACGCAGGATTTGGAAGACAGAATCTAAGTCTTGTATTAATTCTTGCGAAAACTGTGTTTTGACGACCATGTCGTCTACATAGCACTCTATCTTTGTGCCAATCAGGGGCCGAAGCAACCTATTTACAAGTCTTTGGAAGGTCTCCCCGGCGTTTTTTAACCCGAAGGGCATGACCTTGTAACAGTATAGACCGAATACGTTATGAAGCTGGATTTTTCCTCGTCGGATTGGTCCATCCGGATTTGGTTGTAGCCTGAGTAGGCATCCAGGAAGCTTAGCAATTCATGTCCCGAGGTCGCGTCCACTAGGCGGTCGATCCTAGGAAGGGGGAAGCAGTCTTTCGGGCAAGCTCGGTTCAGGTCGGTGTAGTCGACGCACATGCGCCACTTGCCGTTCGCCTTTTTCACCAGCACAAGGTTGGTCACCCAACTCGGGTAATGGACTTCCCTTATGAAGTCTGCCGCGAGGAGCTTTTCGACTTCCTCGTCGACCGCTTTCCAGCGCTCCGGGGCTAAGTTCCGTTTCTTCTGTCTAACGGGTCTGACTAAAGGGTCAGTGTTAAGTTTGTGAGTTATAAGACTAGGGTCAATACCGGGCATATCGGCCGTGGACCATGCAAAAATATCTAAATTTTGGAGTAAAAAACTTACCAGTTTGGCCCGTAGGGGTTCCTTGACAAAAGCACCAATCTGGAGTGCGCGAGCTGGGTCCGTAGGTGAGGTCGGGATCGCGACTGTTTCTTCTGTTGGCGAGGCTCATTCTTCGCCTTGTTCCGTAGGCCACTCCAGATCGAGGTCGCCGGCCGGCTTGGACTTGCCCTTTAGGGCGGCAACGTAGCACTTGCGGGACTTGAGCTGGTCGCCCCGCACTACCCCCACACCGAAGTCCGTAGGGAACTTCATCGCCAAATATTAGGTAGAGACCACCGCCCGCAGGATATGCGTGATTGGCCGTCCTATTATGGCGTTGTATGGGGAGGGGGTCGCGACCACCAGAAAATCGTGGTTGAGTCTGACCGCACAAGGCCACGTGCCGACTTCCACGGGCACCGTTATTTTTCCAAGGGGCATGACTTCCTCCCGCTGAAGCCCACCAGGGGAGTGCTTGCAGGTTTTAGTTCGCTCCTTGGCAGCTGTAGCCGATCAAATGCCGACTTGAATAGGATGTCCGCCGAGCTGCCCGAATCTACGAGCACGCGCCTAACCTCGAAGTCGCTGATCCTGAGTTTAATGACAAGTGCAATCGTCGTGAGGGTAGCAACTCCTCGCGCGTCGTCTTCTTTGAAGAGGATCGGCTCCTCGGTCTTCGGCCTCTTCGGGGGGTTCCGCTCCTCGAGGACCACTTCTCGAACTGAGGTCCGAGCTGCCGCTGATGTGCACTCCGCCACCACCGAACCTCCCACAATTACATGGATGGTTCCCCGAACTGGCCTTTCGGCCGGAGGCTGTCGCTGCATCGGTTCGGCAGGCCTGCTGCTAGTCTCCGGGGCGTCTTTTAAGTGTTCGCCCGGCTGATCCGCTTTATTGCTATTATTGTTGTGCTGTCCAAAGTTTCTCAAGTATCCGCGACGGATGAGCCCTCTATCTCGTCTCGGAGGTTATTACATTGCTCGGTACTGTGACCGTGGTCCCTATGGAAACTACAATACAAATTCTTGTTTCTTTCGTTCGGATTTCCTTTTAGGCGAGGTGGTCATTTCACGAAGGGGGCGTCCTTGATCGTCATTAGGATCTCGGTCCGCCTCGTGTTCAGTGGCGTGTAATCCGTCCGAGCTAGCAGGGGAGCTCGGAACGACTGGTTCGGTTTTGGGTCCCGGGCCGGGTTTTTGCGGTCGGCCGAGCTAGAGGGCTTGCCGTCCCTCTTTCTTTTCTCGTTTCCGCCCTCGGTTCTTTGGTTGATTTCCTCCTCCGTCCTCATGAACTTGTCCGCGAGCTTGAGGAACTCGGCCACGGTCGCGGGCTGGTTAGCTACCATGTGCCACTTGAATTCCTTGTGCATCACCCCTCTTTTTGTTGCGGCGAGCTGCACCGCGGGGTCTAACCGAGGTATCTGTAAGCATGCCTCGTTGAATCGTTTGATGTAGCCCCGTATGGGTTCTCCTTCCCTTTGGACTACTCGGAAGATGCTTTCCTCTGCTCTGGGGCACTGTTTGCTGGTGACAAAGTGTGCAGTGAAGACCTGCACGAACTGAGCCCAACACTTTATCGATCCGGGGGCCAGGTTCCTGTACCAAGTGCGGGCTACCCCCTTGAGGGTGGTGGTGAAGGCCACGCACATGCATGATTCGCTGGCTCTGGCGAGGTGCATTTGGGACTGGAAAGCATCCACGTGGTTGTTGGGGTCGAAGGACCCGTCATACTTGTCCAGGGGCGGGAGCTTGAAATCTCTGGGCAAGGGGACTGCTAGGAGTTCTGAGGCGAGGGGGGAAGGAACTGAGAGAATTGGGGCGACTCCTACCTCGTCCGAGCTCGTCTCGCCTTTGCCTCTGAGCTCGGATAGGACGCGGGTGGCAGTTCGTCGACTTCGACGGCGCCTTCGCTGCTGAGTGGGCCTTGTACTGGCGCTGCTGGCCTCCGTGTTGCCGAGCTCGACGGGCTCGGAGTGCTGGTAGTCCGCTGCTGCCAGTGCGCCGAATCGGTTTTCCACCAGTGGGGACTCCGGTTTGGAGACCCGAGGTGATGACCTTGCGGGCAAGGTTCCTGATCCGCCTGCGAGCCGTGAGGCGGGGATGACTTTTCTTTCTCTCCGACCTGGGGACGAGGCTTAGCTGTTTGGGAGATTCTGGGGCCTGGAGGCCTTTCCTTGGTGGGGGCGCCCATCCTGCGGAGAGGCCTTTACTGGCTTCGGGGTAGGGTGGCGAGGTGGAAGTAGTGGCTGGTTCGGTGTCAGTTGGGGGAACTACTGCTGATAGTGGTATTGGGAGAGGTTGTGCAACACTTGGTGCTGGTGAAGCTGGTGTTGCTGAACTGCTGCATCTGGGCTTGCATTGCCCGCATGCATTGCATTAAGTCGTCCAACCGATTTTGGCTAGCTGCCAGGGGGACGGCAGTTGGTTCAGTGAAGGTAGTCTCGATGGGAAGAGGGAAGGGGATGTTTGCGGAAGGTAGGCTTACAGGTGCCACTGGTTGTGGCGTAGTCAGATTGGGGATTCCATCCACCATGAGGGGGATGGTGAACTGCCCAACACACACCACGGGAACTTGGAGCTGTTCCCGGTGGTGTTTGTCTCTGTGCCGCGTCCGGCGTTGCTGGATGAGGCCATGAGTAATGAGTTTTTCAGAGAAGAAGGAAAGGGTATGAAAGTTTTGGAGGCAGGCCTTTGGAAGCGTTTCCCACAGACGGCGCCAATTGATGATGCACAATCTGGCCGGTCTTAGCTGTCGATGATCTTGCCTCTGAACCGAGTAACAGGGACCTGAAACGGAAGGAGAAAAAAGAAGCTCCGGGAAAACCCGGTGTAAGGGCTCCGAAGCTCAAGTTAGAATCCTTCAAAGGCAAGAATAACCAAATAGCGCGAAAGTTAGCATACCTCGTTCCTGGGGGGTAGAAGCCTTTTATAACCACCTCGTGCACTTACTTCCAGGCCTCCGTCAGGTCGGGCATGATTACTTCTGAACTCCTGCCAGTTCGGGTGTCATTTCCTCTGGCCGGACAGAACCGCCACTGTTCCTTTTGTGGAGCTGTCTCTGCGGCTAGTGACGACGGTTGCAGGTGGCGGTGGCAGGAAGCCGTTTGAAATGCGGCTGTCAGGCGTCAGATCCCAAAATCAGTCAGGTACGTCGCCCTTGGATACGGCCGTCCTTGGTGTCGGGTACGTTTGGCTGGCCTTGTGCTTTGGAAGTGAAGTGTTGGAGTGGCGAGTGAGGTGCCTTGAGTTCGGTTTGGAGTGTTCCGAGCTGCCACGGGTCAGCTCGGGTCAGCTTTGTGAGGCTTGGGGCCCAGTATAGTTCGTGCTCCTTGCAGGGAGCTCGGGTTCTCAGTAGGGAGCTCGCTCTTAATAGGGAGCTCGGACTCCCAGTAGGGAGCTTGTTCTTAATAGGGAGTTCGGGTTCTTGGGGAGCTCGGACCCTTAACAGGGAGCTCGCTCTTAACAGGGAGCTCGGGCTCCTAGTAGGGAGCTCGAATTTTAGGGAGCTTGGGTTCTTAGGGAGCTCGGACTCTTAACAGGGAGCTCGCTCTTAACAGGGAGCTCGGGCTCCTAGTAGGGAGCCCGGACTGAGGGAGCTCGGGCTCCTAGTAGGGAGCCCGGACTTAGGGAGCTCGGGTTCTTAGGGAGCTCGGACCCTTAACAGGGAGCTCGCTCTTAACAGGGAGCTCGGGCTCCTAGTAGGGAGCTCGGACTTAGGGAGCTCGGGTTCTTAGGGAGCTCGGGCTCCTAGTAGGGAGCCCGGACTTAGGGAGCTCGGGTTTTTAGGGAGCACGGGCCTTTGATAGGGAGCTCGCTCTTAACAAGGAGCTCGGACTAAGTACGGTGGTCTGGAGTTCGGGCTCGGTAGTGAGTTTGGACTTGCTTCCAATGTTCGCTTTGGGCGCTCTACTGTCCCGAGCTGCTTGCCTTTGCCACGTGTCGGGCGATCGCAAGGTCGGGCCAAATTTTCCTTCATCAGTAACTAATAATTTTACTTGTCATAATACGATGATAGACAATAATTTGAAAAGGTGAAATAATTGGAGATCAATAATAATATATAACTAAAAAATAATTGCACTTTTTTAAGAGTTAAAAATGCTCATAATATTTAATACTTACCTTTTAAGAAATTTTGTAGATAATATTAGTTAAACTATACTAGTATTCAATCTATATATATATATTTATTGTGAGGGTAAAAAATGTAATTTGATTATTATTATTTAGTGTATTCAATTCTCTCTCATTAACTCCCATTAAAAATAAAAATTATTTTTATTAATAATGGTAAAAATATAAAATTTAACAAAATGTTAAATATAAACTAGTGTTAATTATTAATGAAAAATTAAGTAAAAACTATTAATAATTAAATAAATTTTAATTACATATGCAAATAATATGGTTACATACTTAAGTATTTATTATGTAATACAAATTAAACAATATTAAATAAATATTTAATGTTTAAATATATATATATATATATATATATTTTATTAATTATTAATTATTTCAACAATTTAGTAATTAAATAAATATTAATCAATAATATTATGCAAACAATATTCAATGGGAAACTATGAAATATCAGTTAATATTATCTAATATTAACTAAAAGGTAATTATTATTTAAATAATTATTTAATTATATAAATGACTAAATACTAAAAAGTATTAATTATTATTACATAAATATTTAGTAAATACTAAATATTAAATAATTAACTAATTACTAAATAAAATAAATATTAATTAATTAATTAATTAGTTCAATAATTGAATCAATATTAAATATATACTAATTAAACAATTTCATAATCAAAACTTATTTAAGTATTGTTCAATATTAAATACATATTAAATGAATATGAAATATTTACTAAATATTTAAACAAGTATTAAATAAGTATGAACTAATATTAAATGGATATTGAATGTATATTCAATATAAAATAAATAATATATAAATATGAAATGTTTATTTAAATATTAAATGAATATTGATATAATAATTCAAATTTAATTAAATATTTAGAAAAGTAGTAATATAATAACTAAAAATTAGTGAAATATATAAATAAATATTATAAATTTATAAATAATTACTTAAACATTTAAATATTAAAAAAGTGTTAAAAAATATTAAATAATTAATTACATATTAAATAAATAAATAAATAGAAAATATATATTAAATATTAATTAATTAATTAAACAATTACATATTAAATAAGTATTCGATAAAATTAATTAACTAAAAATTATTTAATTAAGTAATTGAATAATTTATTAAATAATTAATGAGAAATTAAATATTAAGTAGTAAGTCTTAATTAATATTAAATAAATATTAAAGATTACATAGTTAATTCAATATTGTGACTCGAAAAGCAATCCAAACTAAATAGCCACCACATATGTCCCAACAAGAAAAAGTCCACAATTATTATTTTTATTTAAGAACATGGTTAGAACTAAAGAGACTAGTACTTAATTCTAATAATTCAGCACTTGTGAATGCATAAACTCATACTAAGTACCAAGTTTAATTTAGCATGTCTCTCCTTTTAGAGAAGCTATTTATCTATTTTCTTTTTCTTTTTTTTGCAGTTTTTCTATTTTCTTTTGTTTTAAAATATAACAAAGTAGTCATTGTCAATTTTGATTAGACCAATAAAGTTGTAAAGAGAGAGAGAGAGAGAGAGAGAGAGAGAGAGAGGGAATAATAATACAAAATAATAAAGTAAAACATCAATAGATCAAATAATATAAATAGGTTGAGGTTAAACAATCAAACACAAAACAACAAAAATAAAAACATTATTTTAAAAATCCACTAAACTTCCACTTAAAACTAATAAATGTTAACAAAACTTAGTAAAAATTAAAAACATTTCAATTCCACTTAAAACTTAATAAACTCTAATAAAAATAATAAATTTAAATACAAAAAATATTGATTGATAGTTTTAATAATATTATGATTTAAACACGAGTTTGATATATTGCAAATACAACCCATGTTCTAATGTTGTATTTTGCTTTGTTTATTCTTTTTATTTAATTAATATTGTTATTAAAATTAATAATTTTTTGAGTTAAGACCTTTATTATGCATAGTGCCTATACTAAACAACAGATTATAAACTTTTATGAAAATTTAAAATGTAGAATCCATTTTATCACCTAGACAAAGAAGACAAGTAATTAAGCAAGTCTATATATATTAACTTATTTTAAAAAATGATTATGGTTTATCTATATAACAACAACAACAATAACAACAATAATCTATATTAAAATTTAACAAGCTTTTATCTAGCAACTATTAAAAGTTAAGAAATTAATAAAATTAATAGTTCATAAATTAAAAAACTAAAATACAATGTAATTCTATTTGAATATAACTAATATTAATAAGATATATAAAAAGCAAACAATTATGAAAAATAATAAAAATAAACCATTTGTATTTCATATAAAATTTATAAAAATTTAATTATGTCATAAGACTCCTATTTAGAGATGATCATTTACCTTAGCCCAACCTTAAGCTCAAGCAAATAGTGCGGGTAGTAGGGATATAAAATTTAATAAATTAATAAAACTTAGTATTGATAGGATAATTAAAATTAATAATAATAAGTAACAAATCGTTTATGACTTAGCCTAACCTGATTACATCTATAAATTTCAATTCTCCAACAACTTCTTTTTTAGTTAAATCTAGCTCAAAGATGCACCAAGCCCATACATAATGTGGGTAGTAGAGCTGTAAACGGATCAAATTCAAATCAAATCCAACAACACATCCACATATTGTTGTTGTTGTTGTTGTTATTATGTTGAATTTTGAATTTTAAAGTATAAAATGCATATATTAATATGCATGTGTATACAATAATTTTATTACATATAGAAAATAATATTTTTTACTAGACATGGGTTTTAGTCAAATTCAAAGTTTAATTGAGTATCAAACTTTCAAAGTCCAATGTGGCCCTAGTGGATATGGCCTAAACTAAACCAACCCATTATAAGCTTAACATGGAAGTTATATGCACATATGATAAATATTATTATATAATTTTTAGACAACAAATTTATATTAATATATATAGAAATATAAATATATTTTTTTTAATTTATAAAAAATCATAGTTTTATAATTAATACGGGCAAGCCTGTAGGCCCAAACAAATATTATTACACTTAAGGTGTGGGCTGGGAATGCACTATCAAAATTTAGCATGAGATTTTTAATGTGTTGGTTCATTGGGCTACATAATGGGAATAACCCATCCTTCATATATAACTACTTTATCTTCAATATTATCTAAAAATAGTTATAAAAGAAACAAAAACAATGCATGCATGGGTTGCACTTCGTTTGATTCAGTCCAATCACAAATATTACGATGCATGCAACTTGGGCGAATTGGGTCAGGATGAGGATCAATCCAAGCCTAATCCAAAGTCTTAAACCTTTAAGTTTGGGCTTAGATTAATTTAATTATGAATAAAAAAGTTAACTATAGACGAATTTAATTATGACCACAACTTAATTTTATATATTTACTGGTATTTAAGTATTTTAAATATTTAAGTGATATTTACAAACAATTAAAACATTTAATCATTAATAAAGTAAAATAAATAAAATAGAACACTAACAAATAATATGGAAAAAATAATTATTTATTAAGTAATTAGCAATAATTTAGTTTTTTGTTAAAAAACATTAACATAATTAATTCAAATTACTAAATTACTAAAATACTTTAGTAAAACATTTTCGTAACAAATTATTAAAATAAATATTTAATTATTTAATAATTATTTTAAGGGAAAATTCCGACAGTACTTTAGAATGAGTGCCAATTTAGTACCTGATGGAGGGTGATTTGGCCTGACCTCGTAGCACGGGGACATGTAAGTACGACCTGGCATAAGTGACAGCTTAGCGTGGCAACCTGGCCATAACTCGGCATACTGAACTCGCCAAAGCCTAGCAATGCAACTCAGCGGACGTGGCAGCTCGCCGAGAAGAAACATCTAGCATACTCTGAATTCTCCCTAAGGGAGGAGGACTTTCGAGCTCCTCCCGAGACCCGAGCTCCCCCAGGTGGGCCCTGAACTCTTCCTTCATTGGAAGGGAACACCCCGGTCTGTGGGAAGTATCCCGACACTTCGGGATAGTCCCATTAACGCTCCTGCCCATATTTGCCTAAGCCTTGACTCGAGCACTCACACCTCGGCTACCTTCGCACTCTGGTGTAAGGTAGCTCAGACCAAGGCAGCTCGGAAACCTACAGAAAAGATCTACCTAACAATAGTACCTGCCGAATCCGGAGGCTTCACCCATGTCTCTTGTTAGGCGGCGTCGTGCCTGCCACTTCTACCAGATGTGGCACGCCTGACAAGTCCGTACCCTACAACGACTGCCCACATTTGCCACCTCGGCTCTAGCAATAACGGCTGTGGTAGAGTCGGTTACACCTGATTTGAGAGATCTTCAATATAAAAAGACCCCGACCCTTGAAGAGAAAGGTATTGAACTTGCGCCATCTGCACTCTCAGCTCTTTACGCATTCTTCAGCTTTCTCCGAATTCTAACTTAAGCATCAGAGTGTTCCCGCCAGGCGAGCTCCCCGGGAGTTCTTCACCTTCTTCATCGTCTCAGGTACCGTCCGTCACCTGCTAGGTGCCGAAATGCCTTTGAGGAACAACCCCAGCTTCCCACTGTCTGCATTGGACAGTTCACCGTCCCCCTCTCTGCGGACGGAGTTCCCAGCCTGAATGTGCCCCAGACATTGGCACCCGTGAATGTTCCACTTCCTTCCACGATCGGAACAACCTTCACTGAACCCTCAATCATCCCTCCGATGGCCAGCCAAAGCCAGCTTGAGGACCTGATGCAATGCATGCGAGCTATGAAAGCTCAAATGCACCAGTTCCAGCAGCTTCAACTTTATTAGCAGCAAGTGGTGCACCAAGTCTCCCAGTATCAGTATCAATAGCAATTTCCTCCACTACCTCAGGCTCAGCAGCCACTTCCTCCTTGGCATCCGGCCACGTAGCAGACCAAGCCCTGCCACCAGAACGAACCTCCTTCTCCTAGAGGAGAGACCTCGGCTTCATCTCGCGGCAGAAAAGAGAGACCAACTACCCCTGCCTCGCAACCTGCAGTCAAGTTGGGGGCCTCCCAGCTAGTTAGGCCTGCGTCGCCTCAGCATTCGTAGTTCGGGCTCCCACTTGCTGAGAACCAGTTGGAGGTGCTGGCCGTAGACTTGAGGCAAGGCCCCTCAGTTCGTAGCTACCAACAGTAGTCCGAGCCCCTCCTTGGGCCCATCGAGCTCGGTCATACCGAAGCGAGCAGCACCAACGCCGAGCCAGCAAGGAAGCAGTGGAGGCGCCGCCAAGCTCACTGAGCTCCCACTCACGATATGCCCAAGCTCCAGGGTAAGGAAGAGGTAAGCTCGGGCGTAGTAAAAGTTACTCCACTTCTTTCAGTTCCTTCTCCTTTGTCGCCAGAACTTCTTGTCGTTCCTATGCCGAAGGATTTCAAGCTTCCCTCACTAGATAAGTATGATGAATCCTTTGGCCCGAACGACCATGTGGACGCCTTCCAATCCAAGATGCACCTGGCAAGGGCCAGTGAATCCTGTATGTGCGTGGCTTTCTCCACCACCTTCAAGGGGGTGGCTCATACGTGGTACTGAAACCTTGTGCCCGGATCAATAAAGAGTTGGGCGTAGTTCGTACAAGTCTTTGTTTCCCACATTGTAACCAGCAAGTGATGTCCTAGAACTCAAGAGAGACTTCTTGGCATAGTCCAAAAGGAAGGGGAGTCCATCCAAAGCTATATTAAGCGATTCAACGATGCTTGTTTACAAATACCCGACTTGGACCCCGCGGTTCGGCTCACTGCAGCCAAGCACGACATTACCCATAAAGAATTCAAGTGGCATGTGGTTGTTAATCAGCCCAAGACTATGACCGAGTTCCTCAAACTCACAGATCGGTTTATAGGGACAGAGGAGGAGATCAACCAGAAAGGTGAATAGGCCCTTGAGAAAAGAAAAAGGGAGACAGAGCCCTCAACCTAGGGCGATAGTAAGAAGAAGAAGGACCAATCTTGGGGGGCAAGGCCAGGACAACCTTTCCGAGCTCCGGCAGCAGAAAGGGCGGACTACACGCCCCTGAATGTGAAGTGGGCCGAGATCCTTATGGCCATCAATGACGCCCTGTATGTGAAGTGGCCACCTCGGTTGAAGGCAGACCCTAATGCAAGGAATAAAAATTTGTATTGTAATTTCCATAAAGACCATGATCATAGTACCAAAAACTGTAAAAACCTTTGCGACGAGATAGAGAAGCTCATCCGTCGCAGATACTTGAGAAACTTTGTACAAAATAATAAGCAGGTCGGTAGAGGGAGCATAGTAGAGATGTTTCTGAATCCAACAGTTAGGCAAAGCAACCACAGAGGCAGCCCCCCGAAGAAACACCAGTTCAGGGGACTATCCACATGATCGTTGGAGGTTCAATTGTCGTGGGCTGCACTTCGGCAGCAGCTTGGGTATCAGCTCGTGAGGCCGCTAGGGAAGAGCAAAATCCCTCAAAGCAGTCAAGGACGGAAGACCCGATCTTCTTCACTGAGGATGACGCGCGCGGGGTTCACTACCCCCATGATGATGCGCTCGTCATAAAGATAAAGATTAATAACTTTGAAGTCAGGTGTGTTTTCGTCGACTCCGACATCTCGACAGATATCCTCTTCAAAGCAACATTCGACTAGCTCCAACTCCAAAAAAGTGACTTGAAGCCCGCACATATTCCCCTGGTAGGCTTCAACGGAGAGGAAGTCAGGCCCCTGGGAAGGATTACAGTACCTGTGGAAGTCGGCACCTGGCCTAGCATAGTGAGGCTCAACCACGACTTCTTAGTGGTCGAAACCCCCTCCCCGTACAATGTCATAGTAGGTCGGCCAATCACCCATGCCCTACGTGTTGTGGTCTCCACTTACTACCTGGCAATGAAGTTCCCCACAGACTTCGGAATCTGGATAGTGTGGGGTGACCAGTTTGAGTCTCGCAAGTGCTACGTCGCCACCCTCAAAGGAAAAGCTAAGGTGGCCGACGACCTCGAGCTGGAACAACCTACGGAGCAATGCGAGGAACGAGTTGCACCCACAGAAGAGACTATCCCCATCCCGGCATCGACAGAGGACCTAGCTCGGACACTTCAGATCGGTGCTTCTATTGAGGAGCCTCTGTGATCTCAACTGGTAAGTTTTTTACTTGAAAATTTAAATATTTTTGCATGGTCCACGGTAGAGATGCCCGACATAGACCCTAGCATTATGACTCACTAGCTAAATACTGATCCTGTAGTGAGGCCCGTTAGACAGAAGAAACACAACTTAGCCCCAGAGCGATGGAGGGCAGTCGACGAGGAGGTCGGAAAGCTCCTCACAGTCGACTTTATTAGGGAAGTCCATTACCTGAGCTAGGTGGCCAACCCCGTTCTGGTAAAAAATGCTAACGGTAAATGGCGCATGTGCGTCGACTACACCGACATAAACCGAGATTGCCCAAAGGACTGCTTCCCACTCCCCAGGATCAACCGTCTGGTAGACGCGACATCAGGGTATGAGTTGTTGAGATTCTTAGATGCCTATTCAGGCTACAACCAAATCAGGATGGATCCAGCTGACGAAGAAAAGACTGCCTTCATAACCGAGCTCGGCATGTACTGCTACAATGTCATGCCCTTTGGGTTAAAAAATGCTGGGGCAACCTTTTCAGAGACTTGTAAATAAATTATTTGAGCCATTAATTGGCAGAAAGATAGAATGTTATGTAGACGACATGGTCGTCAAAACACAATTTTCACACAATTTAATACAAGATTTGCATTCGGTTTTTGAAATTCTGCGTAAGTTTAACATGAAGTTGAACCCGAATAAGTGTCTTCGGTGTCACCTCGGGCAAATTCCTAGGGTACATTGTTAACCGGCGTGACATTGAGGCTAACCCGGACAAAATTAAGGCTGCCCTAGAAATGAGACCGCCCCAAAAATTGAAAGAGGTTCAGAAGTTGAATGATCGTTTAGCCACTCTGAGCCATTTCATGTCCAAGTCGGTAGACCGTTGCCTGCCTTTCTTTAAGGCAATAAAAAGCAAAGGCTTTGAATGGATTGAAGAATGGCAGCTACCTCGCCACCATTCCTATCTTAACCCGACCCGAAGAGGGTGATGTTTTAGAGTTGTACCTCTCGGCAAGTGACGAGGTGGTAAGTTTGGTACTAATAAGGGAAGTAGATCGGGTTCAATGGCCCGTTTACTATGTTAGTAAAGTGTTACGGGGAGCAGAGACGAGGTACCCAGAGATAGAAAAGCTAGTCTATGCACTAGTCATTGCAAATCGGAAGCTCCATCTGTACTTCCAATTTCACACCATTGTCGTCCTTACCAACAAACCTCTAAGGCAAGTCCTGCTCAAGCCCGAGGTCTCCGGAAGGTTAATGAAGTGGGCCATTCAGCTCAGTGAGTACGAGCTCCAGTGCAAACTGTGAACTGCTATCAAGGCCCAAGCCTTGGCAGACTTTGTCGCAGAATGCACCTTCAGCTCAAAAGTTCCCATGTCAATCGAACACGAGACCCCCAGCTCGGGCGAGCCCAAGGTTCCCAGGTCGGTTGAGCTCGAGCACCGTGAAGTAGCAATCGGCACGACATCTCTCCTAGTGAGACCAAGCGCGAACTGGGATAAGGAGCCATGGATCCTTCACGTAGATGGCTCGACAAACCAGCAACGCAGTGGAGCTGGGGTCATTCTGTACGGGCCAAGCGGTGTGAAACTTGAGTATGCACTGCGTTTCAAGTTCGCGGCATCCAATAACGAGGCAGAGTATGATGCGTTACTAGCTGGGCTGAATCTAGCAAATGAGGTGAAAGCCAAGCACATTGTCGTATGTAGTGATTCTCAGCTCGTGGTCAACCAAGTTACGGGTGAGTACGAAGCTCGCAAGCCAATCATGATAGTTTACTTAGCCAAAGTAAGAGAGGTTCTACTCAACTTTCAGTCACACTTCATCTAGCGGATCCCAAGATCAAATTACACTAAGGCCGATGCACTATCCCGGTTAGCTAGCACTAGTGATAACACCATGAGAACTGTGTATATAGAGAACTTACCTCGGCCTAGCATTCTCGAGGGGGCAGAGGAGCTCGCTCCCGTCGTTCAAGCAGAGTCGAACTGGATCGATCCGCTCGTGAGCTTCCTACTACACGGAACCCTCCCTGCAGATCGTAATGCTGCCAGGAGGTTAGAGCGTTAGGCAACCAAATATGTCATGATAGACGAGCAGCTATGCCGAAGATCCTATACGCTCCCCTATCTACGCTGCTTGCAACCCTCTGAGGCCGAGCTCGTCCTCCGCGATACTCATGAGGGCCTGTGTGGCGAACATTTGAGGGGTAGAGCCCTCACCCAGAAAGCACTACGACAAGGGTACTATTGGCCGACGATGAAGGCTAACGCGACCTAGCTCGTCAAAAGATGCGACAAGTGTTAGAAGCACGCCAACATCCACCACCAGCCTTCCGCCGACCTAAAGTACCTTACTAGCCCATGGCCATTTGCACAGTGGGGGATCGACATACTCGGGCCATTCCCACCAGCAATAAGGCAAAGAAGATTCCTAGTGGTCGTAGTTGATTATTTCACTAAGTGGGTTGAGGCTGAACCCTCACAACAATCATAGCTTGGAATGTGCAGAACTTCTTCTGAAAAAGCATAGTGTGCCATTTTTTATTACATCGGGTACTGATCTCTGACAATGGTAAGCAGTTCGAGGACATCAAATTCCAGAAGTAGTGCCAAGACATGGGAATTCAATAGAACTTTACCTCGGTGGCACACCCTCAAACAAATGGTCAAGCGGAAGTCACGAACAGAGCTATCCTCCATGGACTAAAAGCACGCCTAGACCGAGCTAAAGAACTATGGGCAGACGAGCTGCCTAGCGTATTATGGGCTTATTGGACCATAGTAAAGACCGCAATAGGCGAGACTCTCTTCAATCTCACTTACAACACTGAAGCAGTCATCCCAGCTGAGATCGAGGTCCTCACGCTACGACTAGAAGCATATGATGACAAGGCAAATAAAGATGAGCTACGCACCAACCTCGACCTACTTGACAAGGTACGAGACCTTGCATATATCAGGACCGCGGTCTACCAGCAAAGAGTAGCTCGGTACTATAACGCCAAGGTCAAAAAGCAGAACTTCCGCATCGGAGACCTGGTTCTTCGTAAAGTTATGGTGCCTGAGCCTGGCATTGGTAAGCTTAGCCCTAATTGGGAAGGACCCTACCGAGTAAAGCAGGTGCTTGGGGAAGTTACATACGAGCTCGAAACCCTAGAAGGAAAAAAAGTACCTCGGGCATTTTACATTGTTAACTTAAGGCAATATTACCCATAGACTTTTGACGAATAGTTGTATAGCTGCAATTGCAAAGTTTCTTTTTTTTGTTCCTTGGTTTTCGCCCACGCACCTTCCATTCCCTCCTATCTCCCTCTCGCACGCAGCACTGAACGAGATATTTTTTCCTTGTTCCTCGGTTTTTACAAAATTATTGGGTTGCTACCGTTAGTAGTAGTAGTCAAACCCTGCCCACCATGCACCCATCCACTCCTTTTCTCTCCTTACTAGACGCTACCAAAGCTACCTTCCTCTCCTTCCTTTTCATTTCTATATTTATACTACATCAAATGTGTTCAAGTTCTTCATCTTAACCAGCAACCATGCAATCAAGAACCAGAGAGTAAATAAGTGTACGTTGGAACAATGCCGGAGGGCTATTGGATAATCTTTGACAATGGAAAAAAAAACATTTAGTGATGAAAACGTCATGATGAATTTCTCTCTTAAATAGAAATTTCATGATTTATTCTCACTTGGCTTTAATTACTTCTCGTCTGCCAAAGATGCCATAAATTTGCACATTTTCTTTCATAAGTGGTTTGATAAATATTTTGAGTACAACTGTACAAGTCCACACTAACTCCTCACGACCTCACTGCATGTTCCTAATACACTGGAATATGGCTGCGAGGAGAGCTCTATGAGATGTGGCCATTAGATTATATTTGCTAATTAAATTAATACTAAAAAATTGTAGAAAAGATTCCAATGCAATGTTGATTATAATATATTGTTTAAGATTTTTAGTACAAATAAACTCCCAATTTGTCATTTTTTTCATATTTAAATCTTTTCAGACCATAGACATCTTATCTTTCTTTCTCAGCCCAAGCATCAATCATTGGTACTCTACACATTCTCTACCTCCTCTTAGGTACACTTTCTCTCCCCCTCAATTAAATTTCATAATTAATTAAGTAATTATTTTATACAGTTCAGTTAATTAAATCACTTAATCAACTAAGTTTAGCTTAATTAATTGATTTAACTAATTAATTTTTTAGTATCAATGTAATTATTTAAATTAAATTAAACACATTTCTAAGACATAAAGAATGGGGGAGAGAAAAGGAAAGAGACGGTTTTCCATGGACCCGAAATTATAAAAGAGGGAGGGGGCTCTCTCTCTTAGCTACTTTTAAGATTTAGGATATAGGGTTCAGTACACTCCCCTCTCATTTTGTTAAAAGATCGATACGTATAATTTAATGTTTCACCAAATGTTGTAAACATTATCTTATTTATATATAATTTTATATTATAAATATAGTCATATTTATATGATTTATTTGTGTTTACTTGTTAATTATATTAATTATAATTACATCAAATGAAATTACTCATTTTTTTCTCTCACCTTTTTAAGCACATAGTTTTTGTTTTATCATTTTATTGAATTTACTTTCACAATTCCACTCCACTAGTATATCTATTAAAGGGATAGGGGTGGTCACCCCTTTTGCCAAATGGCAACCCTTTAATATATATATGTATGCCTTCGGCTTTGGATCGATGGATTGACCATCCAGTTTGAACTAATGGTCCGTTCTGACAACAGAAATTACAAGTAAAAAATTATGAAACCGTTATGGCCACTGGTTTCGGGTCGACGGTTCAACTGTCTGGTTTGAACGAACAATTTATTTTGACAACAAAGATTACAAGGAAAAAATTGAGTGCGTGAGGTCCATTAAGTAGTATCATACGTGTTACGCCATTCAAGTGTTTGACTCATACAACACAAAAAGGGAACTGTTCCAGCCATCGGTTTTTGGGTCGACGATTTGACCGTCTAGTTTGAATGAATGGTCTGTTCTGGCAACAAAAGTTACAAGTAAAAATTACGGAACTGTTCTGGCCATTGGTTTCAAGTTGACGGTTTGACTGTCTTGTTCGAACGGACGACCCGTTGACAACAAAAATTACAGGGAAAAAATTACATGTGTGAGGTCTATTAAGCAATATCATATGTGTTATTATTAGACAGTGTATGCCTTTAACTCAAATAAGATTGATGTGCATTTTGACATTTATTGTAAATGAATAAAGTACATAATTGATTCATGTTATATTTGGTGTGTTTCTATGTAATACCCTTAAATTTGACACATATGAGACTCGTGTTAGTTTAGAATCTTCATAGCCGTTGCATAGACCTACGAAGGTTTGTCCTGCCAAGGCTGACACTAAGGTTTGTCTCAGCTGCAAAGGTAAGGCCCGAAGCACATGTAGTGTGGTTTGCTTGAAACTCTAAACTTGGCCATTTTCCAATTATGCCCTGGACCTTAGAGACAGATGGGCAAAACTATAAAGTTATACATAACCCCTAAACTTGATTATGGTACTGCACTAGGTTTTAGATTTGATTATCTTTGATATACCAATCAGTGAGAGCATTTGCGGGGTCAAAACTTGAGTATATTGGGCAGTCTGAGAATTCACCTGAGTGGGTGATTCTAGTGACAAAATCAACCCATTTGTCGAACAAAGTGAATGATCAGGGATGACACTCTCTTTGATGGAAACCTAAACTGTTGGTAGTGGATTTCAAATGTGTTTGAGATTTGTTTTGCAATTTATGAAAAATGTTTGCAAATGTTTTAATTCCCGGGATCCATCCTGAGTGGATAGTGCGACACTATACCTTGTAGCCGAGGGAGATGTCATCTCTTGTCGGTCAGTATTTGATCATTATGGGTTAAGAGGTTAAGTGTAAGACAATTTAGGGCTTTTACTGATGGACTAATCTCACTTAAGTTCATTGTCCTTGGGCCTTCATAAGGTGGCTAGACCCAAGGAAGGAGATGGTCCTTGATCCTTCTACATGGGCCAATCATGCAGTAGATGGTGGGGTTGATGTTAGTGATAACCAATAGGCAGATCTAAATCATTCTACATCTACATCTGTTTCCGGGAAGGAGATGGTGAGTGTACCGCGTGATGAGTATGAGCGGTTCCTTCAGACTACTTCACAGCATACTACTGCCACACTTGCCCACTTAGGTATAGCTTGTCTATCATCTAAACCCTCTCCCTGGATTATTGACTCTAGAGCCTCTGATCACATGACTAGGACTCCAAGTGTGTTTTCTTCACTCTCTGAAACTTACCCATCTCAAACTGTTACCCTTGCCAACGGTTCCTCTTCTCCCATCTGTGGTGTTGGTAATGTTGACACAGCTTTTTTTTGTGTTTTTCAGGATCTCAAGACGGGGAAGAAGATTGGTGGGGGCATGGGGCTGATGGATTGTATTACCTTGACGGTGGTGGATCGTCAGTTGCACTTCAGACTTCACTCACTCTTCTACGGTGGCCTTGTCGACTGGGACATCCATCTCTCAAGGCACTCAAGATACTAGTTCCGTCTTTGAGTCATTTGTTGTCTTTACAGTGTGAGTCGTGACAGTATGGGAAACATCGTCATGTTCCCTTCAGTCCTAGAGTTGAAATTCGTATGTTGAGTCATTTTGCTTTGGTTCATTCAGATGTTTGGGGTCCGATTAAAATAGAGTCCTATAATGGTTACAAGTATTTTGTCACTTTTATTGATGATTTTTCAAAGATGACATGGATTTATTTAATGAAAGAAATGAGTGAATTATTTTCCATTTTTCAAAAATTCCATGCTGAAATACGTACACAATTTGGTGTTCCAATCAAAATTCTTCGTTCAGATAACGGTCGTGAATACTTTCTTACTTCCTTTCAACAGTATTAAGAACATCATGGCATCATTCATCAAATTTCATGTGCATCAATTCCTCAACAAAATGGGGTGGCTGAACGAAAGAATCGTCATCTTCTTGAAATCGCTCGGTCTATTCTTCATCATATGAGTGTTCCTAAACGATTTTGGAGTGATGCTATACTTACTGCGTGTTTCCTTATTAATCGGATGCCTTCCTTCATTCTTCATGGTCGGTTTCCCTTCTCTATCTTGTTCCCCACCTTGTCTCCCTTTCCATTAATACTTCGTATCTTTGGCTGTGTGCTTTGTTCACAATCTGAGTCTTGGAATAGACAAGCTGGATGCACGCTCTATTAAGTGTGTCTTTTTGGCTACTCTCAGACTCAAAAAGGGTACAAGTGTTACAATCCCATTACTCGGAAGTGCTATGTCTATCATGATGTCACATTTTTTGAGTCTGTCCCATTCTTCTCGGGACTTGATGTATCCGTGTCTCCACCTTTGCTTCCTCTTCCTCTTCCAGTTTGTGATCCCGTTCCGGGTGTTCCTGTTGGGGTTGACCCTTCACTTCCTCCTGTGCAGCTCCCTATTGAACGACCACCGATCCGACACGTGTATACTCATTGACAGACACTGGCTCCTCCTCCAGCTTCTACCTTGTCAGCGGATCCTGTTGTTGCTCCTGTCCCTGAATCTTCAGGACTTGATCTACCCATTGCTTTACGAAAAGGTAAACGTAGTTGTACCCTCCATCCCATTTCCAATTTTGTTTCAGTATCTCGCCTTTTCGCCTTACATCGCCAATTTGTTTCACTATTGTCATCTATTTCTATACCTAAGAATGTGTAAGAGGCTCTTAGCTCACCTGGGTGGCGGCAGGCAATGGAGGAGGGACTCTTTGTCCTTCAGCATACTCACACGTGGGAGCTCACTACTCTTCCATCTAGTAAGCATGTTGTGGGTTGTAAATGGGTATATACTGTTAAATACTTGCCAGATGGTAGTGTGGAGCGTCTGAAGGCCAAACTTGTTGCTAAAGGTTATTCACAATTATATGGAGTAGACTATATGGAGACCTTCTCTCCAGTGGCTAAGATTGGCTCTGTCCGTGTGTTAATTTCCTTGGCAATTGTGTATGATTGGCCCTTGTTTCAACTTGACATTAAAAATTCATTCCTTCATGGTGACCTTATGGATGAGGTATATATGGAGCAACCACCTAGGTTTGTTGCTCAGGGGGAGGATGGTAAAGTGTGCAAACTAAAAAAGGCAATTTATAGGTTGAAACAATCACCTCATGCTTGATTTGGGAAGTTTGGTGAAGTGGTGAAGAATTTTGGAATGAAACAATGTCAGGTTGACCACTCGGTGTTCAACTATGACTCAGAAGCCGGAAAGATTTTATTAGTGGTCTATGTGGATGATATTGTCATAACTGGTAGTGACAAAATTGGGGATCGATAAACTAAAGGTCTTTCTGCAAAATCATTTTCAAACAAAAGACCTTGGGACATTGAAGTATTTCTTGGGTATAGAAGTTGCCAAATCATAACAAGGTGTAAACCTGTGCCAAAGAAAATATGTTCTTGATCTGCCGGATGAAACAGGACTGTTAGGTGCAAAACTGGCTGAAACTCCCATGGAGCCAAATGCTAAGTTGAGTAGTGATACAGGGGAAATATTTGATGATCCTGGAAGATACAGATTGTTAGTGGGGAAGCTGAACTATTTGACTATCACGAGACCAGACATCTCCTTTGCAATCAATGTGGTGAGCCAATTTATGCAGAACCCTCGGATACCTCACTGGGATGCAGTTCTTAGAATTGTAAGGTACCTGAAGGGAGCTCCAGGTCGTGGGTTATTGTACAAACCAGGAGGAGGACTTGAGGTAATTGGGTATACAGATGCAGATTGGGTAGGCTCTGTGTCTGATAGAAGATCCACTACTGGTTACTACACATTTCTTGGAGGAAATCTCGTGACATGGAAGAGTAAGAAGCAGACGGTTGTGGCAAGGAGCAGTGCTGAAGCCGAGTACAGAGCCATGGCACACACTACATGTGAATTAGTATGACTGAGGAATCTCCTATAAGAAATCGGGTTCTCTATGGATAGACCTATGAAATTGTACTGTGATAATCAAGATGCACTCCACATCTCATCCAACCCTGTTTTTTCATGAGAGAACAAAGCACATAAAGATTGATTGCCACTTTTGTGAGGGAGAAGGTCCTTACTGGAGAGAGGGCACAAAACATGTGGGCTCAGGTGATTAGTGGGCAGATTTGTTTACAAAAGGCTTCAGCTTAGGGAAAGTGAACTATATATGTAACAAGCTAGGATTATATGACATATATTCTCCAACTTGAGGGGGAGTGTTAGAGCTAGCCGAATAAGGGTAGATTAGTCATTTTATTTCTGTTAAGTTATGTGCTTATGTGGCAGTCAATAGTGACTTCTTGTCCCATTCTTAAGTGGGGGCAGTTTAGTCTTTGTACTACTACTTAAAGGCTAATCCATATTAAGGGTCGACTGATAGGGTTTATTCTATCAGGTTTGATTGTTCTCTTCTTCTTCTTCTTCTTCTTCTTTTCTCCTGGTTCGAACTACTGTAGCTACAGAACAAACACTCCTCTTTTCTCAGTTCGGCTGAACAACACAAAACACCAATGATCATGTTGACACATTCCAGTCCCAAATGCACCTCGGCGGGGCCGATGAGGCTTGTATGTGTGTGGCTTTCTCCACCACATTCAAAGGAGTAGCTTGGACCTTGTACAGAAACCTAGCGCCTGGTTCCATCGGATGTTGGAAGCAATTCGTAGACATGTTCATGACCCACTTCATCACTAGTAAGAAGTGCCTGAAGTCATAGGAGAGCCTTCTGAACATGGTGCAGAGGGAGGGAGTCAATCCACAGCTATATCAAACGCTTCAACAAGACATGCTGACGAACTTACTTTTCTTCATACCAAAATTCTCGACTGCCTGACTAAACTTTCCAAACCAGGTGCGAGGACTCTGCTTCAACCTGTACAGAGACTTATGAAGATAGCAAACTTTTCCATACTCCCCCTGAGCAACAAAGCCAGGCAATTTCTCCATATAAACTTCCTCTTGAAGATCCCCATGAAGAAAAGCATTCTTGATGTCTAACTGATGAAGGGGCCAATTATAAGTAGCTGCATAGAAATAAACAACCTGATAGAAGTAAGTTTAGCAACAGGAGAAAAGGTATTAGAATAATCCACTCCATAAGTTTGAGCATATCCTTTAGCAACAAGACGGGCTTTCAATCGGGCAATGGACCCATCAAGATTGACTTTAATTGTAAACACCCATTTACGCCCAATAGCCTTTTATTTGCAGGTAAATTTACCAAGGTCCAAGTACAATTGTCCTCTAAAGCATTCATCTCCTCAATCATAGCATTATGCCATCCAGGGTGAGAAAGGGCTTCTTTAACAGTCTTAGGAACGGAGATAGAATCAAGAGATGCAATAAAAGAAAAAGAAGAGGACGACAAATGATTATAAGACACAAATGAAGATACTGGATAAGTACACTTACGCTTACTTTTACGAAGAGCAATAGGAAGATCATCATTAAAGACTGGTTCTGATGAAGAAGGAACATGATCAGTTGAGACTGGATCTGCCGACGAAGGAGCTAGTGCGGGACATGGATTCGGAGGGGTTGAATCACCGAGAATAAACCTGTACTGTAGGTGGCTTAGGTCTGGCAAGAGCAAATTCAATAGGATGTGAATCAGATGATGTGACAGTATAGATTAACAAATCATCATCCTCCCCCTAACTTGAATGAGGAGTAGATGGAAAGAAAGGTGTATATTCTAGGAAATTAACATCACTTGACACAAGATATCTGTGAAGAGTAGGACAATAACATCTATACCCTTTTTGAACATTTGAATACCCAAGAAAAACACACTTCAAAGATTTTGGATCTAGTTTGGTAACCTGAGGACGAACATCCCGAACAAAGCATGTACACCCAAATACCCTAGGCTCAATAGGAAACAATGTTTTATTTGGAAACAGAACATGATAAGGAGTTTTACCCTGAAGGACAGATGAAGACATACGCAACCTCGCATCGGAATGGTGGAGGATAGTCGATGAGGAGGTCGAGAAGCTCCTCACTGCACACTTCATCAGGGAGGTCCATTACCTGAGTTGGGTCGCAAACCCGATGCTCATAAAGAAAGCCAATGGCAAGTGGCGCATATGCATTGACTACACCAACCTGAACAGAGCCTGCCCAAATGATTGCTTCCCCCTACCTAGAATTGACCACCTGGTAGATGCGACCTTAAGGCACGAGTTGCTGAGTTTCATGGACGCCTACTCCGACTATAATCAGATTAGGATAAACATGACTGACCAAGACAAAACTGCTTTTGTAACCAAACTAGGGCTATACTGCTACACAGTTATGCCCTTTGGTTTGAAAAACATTGGAGCAACCTTCCAACGACTTGTAAATAAAGTTTTTGAGCCTTTAATTGGAAATAAAGTGGAGTGTTACATTGATGACATGGTTGTAAAGACCCAGTTCTCTGAATCTTTAATTAATGATTTAGACGTTTTTCAAATTTTAAGAAAATATAATATGAAATTAAATCCGAATAAGTGCATCTTCATAATCACTTCGGGAAAATATTTAGGCTACATAGTCAACCGACGTGGTATCAAAGCCAACCTAGAAAAGATAAAGGCAATTATGGACATGAGTTCACCTCGGAAAATAAAAGAAGTCCACTGGCCAGGTAGCAACTCTAAGCCGTTTCATGTCTAAGTCAGCAGGTCGATGCCTTCCCTTCTAGCCATTAAAAAGATTGAAACTTTTGAATGGACTGAAGAATGTCAGCTCGCGTTTGACGAGCTCAAAAGGTATCTAAGTACCGCCCCAGTTTTAACCTGACATGAGGAAGGTGATGTTTTGAAGCTGTACCTCTCCGCGAGTGATGAGGTATTTAGCTCGGTACTAATTAGGGAGGTAGATTGGGTTCAACGACCCGCCTATTATGTAAGTAAGGTACTGCAGGACACAGAGACCAGATACCTCGACATCGAGAAGTTGGCGTACGCGCTAGTGGTAGCAGCTCGAAAATTACGCCCTACTTCCAAGCCCATTACCATTGTTGTCCTTACGGATAGACCTCTAAGGCACATCCTACTTAAACCCGAGGTGTCTGGGAGGTTGGCGAAGTGGTTTATCGAGCTCAGTGAATACGATCTCCTGTTTGAGCCACTACCAGAGATCAAAGCCCAAGTCTTGGCAGATTTCATCGCAGAATGCACGTTCAACGCACCGACGTGTGAACTGACTAAGCCCGTTCACACGTCGGAGGCATCAACCAGTGCGGCGCCGGTCCCGGTCGTAGCAGTACCGATCTAGGATGAGGAGCCCTGGATCCTCCATGTCAATGGCTCATCTAACCAGCGAGGAAGTTGAGCGGGACTGATGCTGTACGACCCAAGCGAGGTGAAACTGGAGTATGCTCTCCGATTCGGATTTGATGCATCGAACAATGAGGCAGAGTATGAGATCGCTGATTGTCGGGTTCAACTTATCAAAGGAGATGGGAACGAAGCACCTCATCGTCTGTAGTGACTCTCAAATGGTAGTTAACCAAGTCAATGGTGACTACGAAGCTCGTAACTCGACCACGACAACCTACTTAAGCAGAGTCAGGGAGATCCTACTGAGCTTCCGCTCCTACTTCATCAGACAAATCCCGAGGTTCGAGAATGCCGAGGCCGACGCCCCGTCACGACTAGCAAGTACGAGCGACAACACTATGCGGACTGCGTACCTAGATGATCTACCTCTGCCCAGCATTCTCAAGGGGCAAAAGAGGTCGCTCCCATGTTGCAAGCAAGACCCGCTCGTTGGTTATCTGCTCCACGGGACCCTACCTGCAGAACGCAATGTAGCTTGGAGGGTAGAGTGTCAATCGGCCAAGTACGTTCTCATAGACGGATGGCTGTATAGGAGATCATTCACGCTCCCCTACCTACATTGCTCGCGACCCACAAAAGATGAATTGTACTTTGCGATATCCATGAAGGTCTATGCGAAGGACACCTAGGGGTAGGGCCCTTGCCCAAAAGGCATTAAGGCAGGGCTATTATTGGTCCACTATGAAGGCAGATGCACTCAAGCTTGTCAAGAAATAAGATAGATGTCAGAGGCATGCCAACATTCTCCATCAACATTCTCCATTTGAAGTATTTGACTAGCCCATGGCCCTTCGCGTAGTGAGGAATCGACATCCTCGGTCCATTTCGGCCGATAACCGGACAGAGGAAGTTTTTATTCGTGGCGATAGACTACTTCACGAAGTGGGTGGAAGTTGAACCGATAGTAAGCATTAAAGCCCAGAACCAATAGACTACCTAATGTTCGTTGGGCCTATCGGACTACCATCAAGACCGCGATGGGTGAGACCTCCCTTCAACCTCACATATGGTACAGAGGTGGTGATCTTGCCAAAGATCGAAGTACCCACATTGCGACTTGAGGCTTATGATGAGGAAGCAAATGATGACGAGCTCCATACCAACCTAGACCTGGTAGAGGAGGTACGAGACCTGGCCTACATCCTGACTATGACATACCAGCAGAGAGTAGCTCGGTACTATTATGCCCGGGTCAAGAAGTGGTAGTTTTGTGTCGGCGATCTATTCCTCTGAAAAGTTATGGTACTTTAGCCTGGCGTGGGTAAGCTCGGACTGAACTAGGAAGGTTCATACCGTATAAGACGGGTGTACGGGAAAGGCATGTATGAGCTCGAGACTTTGGAAGGTAAGCGAGTACCTCGACCATGAAACATCGACAACCTAAGAAGGTGCTATGTACGAGTCCACAACTCTAGGTATAAGTCACTCATGAAATCACCAAATTGGTCAAATAGACCACTAGCTGGAGAGATGACTATAAGTCACTCCCATAACCATAAGGGATATGGTGCCGAGCTGATAGCAGACCTCAACATGATAAAAGTCCTACTCACCTCTTCGATATAGGCAGCTTAAAATCTAGTCGCTTTGACATGGGCAAAGCAAACTGACCTAGGCACAGACAGGTCAGGTATGTACCCTACAGTATTTGTTCACCCTGGCATATAATGACAATTAGATTATTCCTACTAGTGTTGAGCTTGCCAGCTCGGGTGTAATCTATACTTATAAAATATTTTACTTCTATTTGGTTTAGCTCGCCACCTCAGGAGTAATATATACTTAGAAAAAGTTTTCACTCCTATTTGGTTTAGCTCGCCAACTCGAGAGAAATCTACACTTAGAAAAATTTGCAAACAAAGATTGAAAAACACTTGTATTTCATTGGTAATTTACTTCAAGTCCCAACAAAAGGAGAAGAGAAAGATTACAATTAACCGAGCTCAGAGGCTCGGAACATTGAACATTACAAAAGGGGGGGGGTCCTAGAAAAGAGGCTTCAATCTGCTCGGGGCTCTTCATCCTTGGTGGAGACTTCAGTAGGAGGATCTATCTCCATATGGTCCTCGGCAGCACCGGTCTCCTCTTCCTCATCATCAAGCAGGTCGTCATCATTCTCCACTTCGGAGTCCGGATCCTTGGCACCTTCAATGGCCATCTCCTTGGTAATCATCGACGTGGTGATGGCGATGAGATCGTGGTGGGGAAATTCACGCTGGGTCAACCACCTGCTGAGCTTGAACCCCTTGCGGTAGCCCATTGTCCCTGCCTCAACCAACCTTTCCCAAAGCTCTACGAGGACTTGCACTCCTCAACTGCTTTAATATTGGCTTCCTCCATCGCCTGAAGAAGTAGTTCAGTTTGTTCATTCACGTGGGCCTCAAGGTTCTTGACCTCCCTCTTCAATGTCGTTTCACGCTCTTTGAGCTCCTTCTTCTCTAACATCAGCAGAGTTCGCAACTCCTTAGCTTGTGCGTCATTCTTTAGTTGGTTGATTTCATTGCAAGCTAAGTTCAGTTCGGCGTGGGAATTTTGGAAAGACTCCTCGGCTTCGAGAGCCCACTTTAGGTTCACCTTGGACTGATAAGCCAAGGCATGGATGGAGGAGTTCACCTGCCAAGAGAAAAAAACGAGTATCAGTATACGAAAAATCTAAGTACAAGACAATTTGAAGATAAGTTCAAGAACATACCACCATATAGTGTGTGGTCGCTCGGGCCCCGAGCTGAGCAACTGGCAAGTTGGCCCAACGAGCGATCTCCTTAGTGAACACCGCATCTTTGCTCTTGAGAAGGCCGAACATCGGAGTCAAAATGCACCAAACTGGAGCATCGCTGCCCAAAGAAGTGGCGGTCGCTAGGACAGGCTCTGAAGACGTAGTCTCCTCGGGTATGCGGGGAGGGACGGACTAGTGGGTGCTCGGGCTCAGGAATGGTAGCCTCAATTATGGGTGCTTCAGTTTCGATGCGAGCCTTTTTGGAGGCTCTCTTCTTCTTCTTCCCCTTTTTCATGCTCCCGAAGAGCTCATCGGTAGGGATGTCGTCCATGGCAACTGTGGTAAAAATCAAGATAAGTTAGATACAATACTGAGGTAAAACGAATAGAAAAAGTACAACAAATAGAGACCTACCAGGAGGACTTAGGTCAACCTATACGAGCTTCTCCTCAGTCACGAAGTTTTCAAACTTCAGGTCGAGCCCCGCCCAAGATTGGACCTCCTCCCTTGTCTTCAGGTCCAGTCTCACGCTGGGGTCCTGGACGGCTGCCCTCCAGTGAGTCGGGAAGGGCCCTCCTCGGTGTTGTAGACCATGAAGTAACGCCTCTTCCAGGTCGGGACCTTATTAGGGAGCTCATGCAACAGTTTGTTTCCGGAACAAGGTGACAAGTAGTAAGTTCGCCTGTGCTCGGGCAGAACGCAAGACGAGTTTTTCTTAACGTTATGGATCGAAGAGAAGACGTCGAGGTCAAGGGGACGGTTGTAATCATGGAAAAGAGAAATGGTCCCTACAATATTACGAATAGAGTTTGGGTGTAGCTGGTCTATGGTAATGTTAAAGAATTTAACGATCTCGGTTATAAGAGGGTGAAGTGAAAGACGCAGACCGGCTACGAGATGCTCCTCGAAGATCACGATCTCGTTGTGATCATAATCACAAGGAAAGTTACCTAAGGGGATGCTATATACAAGGTCGTTAGGGAGTCTGTACCGGGCTACTAAGGCTAGGAGTCTGTGTTCACCGTCATTATCGACGGGCCAAAGTTGTATGGCAACCGGCCTCGGAGTGAGGTGGAAGCCAATTTACTAGAAACTTCTCACTCTCGTCGACATGAGTCCACCTCGGGCGGACTGAGGACCACATCCTATCCTGAAGTGACCACCTCGGTAGGACGAGGATCCACGGTCTAAGCCAAGGTACCCACCTCGGCCCCAGCGGACTCGCCGCTCCCGTCTAGAAGACTATCTAAGCTAAGGGTAGGCATATTAAAGGAAAGGACAATGGAATCAAAAGGAAAAAGCAAAGGAAGGTGGACTCACCAAAAGGAAGACTGAAGAAAAGAAGGCAACCTCAGACCTAGAAAAGGCTGATACCGTACTGGAAGACTTGAGTGGGACCTCAAAAATTGCATATTTGCGAACTTGTGGTGAGGAAAATGGGCCCTTTGGACCCTATTCATAGTTAGTATATCTGGGAATCAACGGTCAAGATCAACACGATCTGACGACTCCTAGGAAAATTGGTTGCACACTTCTCGATGTTGAAAATCGATTTAGCGCATGCTTTGACGCCTGCGGAGTCTATAACCGGCTTAATGTCCGCACGTACCGGGCATGTGATCTGGGTCACTTTCTGGTTGAGCCGAACAGTTAAATAGGTCCGACCAACGACTCCCCCTCGACATCACCTAGAATTCGTGCCAAATCCACCTAAGCTCGAACTCCCCGCGCCGGGTTAGGACCGCTGCCATGAGGAGTGGGGGGCAATTGATGAGGAGTAATTTGGCACGACCTAGTAAATAAAAGTCACGTTGACACAATCTGTATGTAGGATGACAACTCAACAAGGGAAGCTTAGTCAGTAGTATGCGGAGCTTAGCGTAAGGTCACTTCGGCATAAAGTCACCTCGGCGGCTAATCGAGTTCGGGGCCTTGGAACCAAAGTGACACGTAATAAATCCCAGTAGCTTCCCAATAAACTTCGGATATTGCGGGATCATACCGCATAACGACAAGCCTTATCTTCTCCCTGTCCAAATCGGGTGGCGATTATCGAAGTTCATTGACTGATAAGTTACTCCCCAACTAAAGTGGAAACAGATCTCGTCCATTTAGGCTAGCAGATCTTGGAACTATTCCGGGAAAACCCACAATAACTCAGCTATATAAAGGCATTAACCCCTCCATGGTCCAGGTACGTGCGATTACTTGCATCTGAGCTCTCTAGCACTCGAATTCTAGCTTGCAATCACGACACAGTACTGACTTAAGCATTGGAGCGACCTCGCTGGGTTAACCGCCCCGGATGCTCTAATCTTTTGCTTGCAGCTTGATCTAGCTCGCTACACGACTAAGGTACAAGTCATCTCCAGCTAGGAGCTTTCAGATCGCGCATCATCAAATCTATTATTTGTACTTGGGCTTTTGCCTTTTGAGTAATTCGCGTTGGACAAGATCCGTTTTGAAAGTTTGACGGATAAGAATAAACTTGACGCACAGCCGGAGTTCTTCATTAGGCTTGTTCCTGACAAGGCCAACAAGACCCTTTTGATCATTGATAGTGGCATCGGGATGACCAAAGCAGGTAGGAAAGAGAGGGATCTATGTTGAGGGTCTTTTATTTTTAGTGCTTTGATTGACAACAGTTTTAATTGAAATTGTTCAACGCGACAGATCTGGTAAACAACTTAGGGACAATTGTAAGGTCATGAACCAAAGAATTCATGGAGGCATTGCAATCAGGTGCCGATGTGAGCATGATTGGACAGTTCAGTGTGGGGTTCTACTCAGCTTACCTTGTTGCTGAGAAGGTCATAGTGACCACTAAGCATAACGACGACGAGCAATACATCTGGGATTCACAAGATGGTGGATCATTCACTGTCACTAACTTCATTCACAATACTTCGGTGTTCTCCCTTTCTCCCTTCCTTTACTCTAATCCTCATCGATAAACATTTGACCCTCCATCTCTCATTCTTCTCATTCTGCTTCTACTCTCTGTTTCTTCCAAGTTTAGACCCCTCACTTCTTGATCCAGTCATGTCCGATGTCATCAAAGAATCTTGGGATATATATCTGATGCAATTGTAACTCCACCCTCTCAAAACAAAGATATGCCCAGATTTTGATTTTTTTTTTTTGTTTTTTATCTTCATATTTTGCTTCTTATTTTTGGAACTTCAAATCGAGTCTATCATTTTGCTTTTTCTTCTTTTTTTTTTGTAGAACTCTATGGTGTTGGGTTGTTGGGTTTGATCACTGAATTTGTTTTCTTTTTTTCATAACTTGTTAGAGAAGATTTATAGGAGTTTGGGTGACATTACTCAAACTCTGCGTTTCATGTTTGCATTGTCATTATGGTCCCAAGGTAGGCACAAATATGAACAGTACAAAGTGTTAGATTATTTCATAAATTAAAGAAAAAGGTAATATACATTATAAAAGAGTAATTTGGGTATTAAAAAATTTTAAACAGTAAGATGAAAACTTTTTTTGAAGTTAAATGATGGAACACTAACGGAGGGGGGTCTTTGTCTAACTATCAAATTTCAAGGGGTTTTTATCATTGACCCCATAGTACATGGGGGGTTATTGTTGAATAAGAAAAAAGTTTGCATATATTGAATAATCCAAAATATTAAATAAAAATAAAATATAAATCTTAACAACAAAATATAAAATAAGAAACAAAATTACAAATACATGGTAGAGGTTGTATATCACATAAATGAAGAAAATTTGATATTTTCAGGTGAAATAAATGAAAAAACTTTTGGATTTTATTTATATTTTCTGTTTTTTAAATAATTCCGGATTATGTCTTTATAATTTAGTAAGTATGTCTATTCCATATGTTTGCCATATGTTTATAAATATCTCTACCAAATGCATACAAATCAGATCAGAGTGCAATATAGCATTAATTTGGGATTTACATCACTATCAAACACAGCCTAAGAGTCCGTCCATTTGAGTCGTGGGAATAAAGGCTGGAACCAGAATTGGATGGACTATTTGGTTGGGTGGAATCGGAATCTAATTCCAATTCTTGGTGGAATTAGATTCTCCCATTCAAGGGAATAGTCACTCCCTCCCTTTCCCTTGGAAATTAAAATCCCAGTCCAACTTATTCTAATTCTCATTTAAACCAAACAAACAAAGGAATAGATCATTCTGATTCCAACTGATTTTGATTCCAATTCTAATTCTAACTACAAACCAAATGGACCATAATTTCTAACTTCCCTGTCATCAAGCTTATGAAAAATGCCATGAACTAGTCTAAACTTCTTTAACGTTTGTAAAGTTGTTAATTTGACAAGTGTTCCTAATGCTGCCAGGTCGTGAATTTTGCTTAATTTAAAGGGCAGAAAAAAATTCTTTGGCACAGGAAAAACCATGTTCAGATTGGAAATAAAATACCATTTTCTCCTTTTAGGCTGTGTTTGGTTGCAGTGCAGTTTTTGCATTGATGCAAAATTGTAGTAGTGTAAATTATTTGGGTGCAAATTCTGATTTAATTTTATTTCAAAATATTATTTGTTTGATTGCAGTACAAATAAGATAAAGCAAGATCTGAACTAGAATATAGTAAAACGGAGAATACCCGAATTTGCATTTTTTTCATGTTCACTCCTTTACATTTATACTAATGCAAATAAAATTGCATTGCAAGCATACACATTACAAGGACTAAGCAAATCAATTGAGATTCATTAAGGCTATGTTTGGTTTGAAGGAAAAGGTAGGGAAAGGTAAAGAAACCTTTATAAACCTTTACAAATCTTGTAAAGGTTTCCTTAACTTTTCCTTCCTTGCCCTATTTTTTCCTTGGAACCAAACACAGTCTAAGGAAAAATCTCTTAAGTTACCCCTAAATTTTAAGAAATGGACTAAAATTTTCCTACTGTTTGCAAAATTACTTAGAGTACTTATAAAATTTCTGACAATTGACTAACTCTACCCATACGATTAAGACACTGTCACATTTCATTCACATGCTGTCTTCAAGAAACGCCACTTGATGGGGACATCCCCATTTTGATTCGTTGGACCTGATGTCATACCAAATAGGAATGACCAATAGGAAGCGATCATATCACGGGATATCACATTAAAAAGCCTACAACAGCTCTCAAATTCTGGGAGAAAAAAGGCTACTATGAGTTACAGTCATGAGTCGATTATTCAGGGGCCCCAGAAAAGCAAGCATGCCAACCTGCCCGTCCTTCAATTCTCAATATCACTTCTAACAGCTTCCTCCAATGGTAATCAGATAGCAAATTTTTGAAATATAACCATCGAAGAGAACCCAAACCCTTGCATATTTGTCACTTATAGCTGTAAGTTTTAAGATTCAACAAATTAAGAATTGCCAAAGGAGAATAGGAAATAGTGCTTACATTGTTCTCACAACCTTTTACAGCTATAAATTAGAAATATCTCCATACTTGTATGCATTTTCATAGGGATATACTTAATGTAAGGCTGCAAGAGACTGTGCAAATAGTGTGAGCAAGAAATATAAAATAAACAAGGTGAGAGTATCCACAAAGCTGATTCTTGTTTTTTTTTGGATAAACCATTTAAACTACCGCTATGTTTTAGCAAATGGACTAAAACTTAGCCTATTGTTTGAAAAATCACTTAGTCCTAGTTTTCTGACAGTTGACAAATTCTTCCCTTGTTGTTATTGTGTCATTACAACCCGCTTGCATGTGATGCTAGAGGTGTCAATTGGATGGATTTGGTCCAACCCAATCCAGTCCAATGTGAGCCCATTTATAAATGGATTGGACCCAATCCAGTCCCAATCCAATCCAATCCATTAAAATGTAAATGGATTGGATTAGATCCAATCCAAACCAAATGAAATATCAAAAATTATATAAAAGCATTTTTTGTATTGAAAAAGCACTTTTGTAAAAGTACTTTGATAAAAATATTTTCATAAAAGTGCTTTCACAAAAGCACCTTATTGAAAGTACGGAGGTAAAAGCAATTTTGAAATGTACTTCCATAAACTTTTATAAAAGTACTTTTGTAGAAGTGCTTTTATAAATGTATTTACGTAAAAGTGCTATCATAGAAGTACTTTTATAAAACTACTTTCGTAGAAATGATTTTATAAAAGTGATTTCATAAAAGTACTTTTATAAAAGTGTTTTCGTAAAAGTTCTTTCATAAAAGTGATTTTTTAAAAGTGCTTTTATAAAAGTACTTTCGTAAAAGTACTTCTATAAAATTTTTTTCATAAAAGTACTTCTGTAAAAGTTTTTTTTGTAAAAGTGATTTCATAAAAGTGCTTTCGTGTAAAAGTACTTTTATAAAAGTGCTTTTATTAAAGTGATTTTGTAAAAGTACTTTTATAAAACTACTTCTGTAAAAGTACTTTTGTAAAAATGCTTTTGTAAAAATACTTTTCATAAAATTAATTTTATAAAAGTGCTTTTATAAAAATATTTTCGTAAAAGTGGTTTCATAAAAGTACTTTCATAGAAGTGATTTTATGTTGTTTTCAGTTTTGATTGATTTCAAATTGGACAAGGGTTTGGCCTCATGATCGGATTATTGGAAATTTGGTTTAGTTTTAATTCAAACCAATAAGAATATGGACCAATTTATTTTGGATTGGCCCAACCCAATAATTATAATGGACCATCCAAATCCGATTTGATAAGGTTTGGATCGGATGAATCCAGACCAAAATCAGTCGATTGACCCTATGTGATGCAATGTGAATTATATAATATTTTTAAATTCCAAAACTATCATTTTATTGTCAAAAATGCCCTTTTGGCCTTGACTAAAATGTCAATTTTATCCTTCATTTGAAAAATCACTTAAAGTACTCCTAATTTTCTGAATAGTTGACAAATTCTTCCCTAGTCGTTAGTGTGTCATTACAACCCACTTGCATGTGATGCCATGTGACTTATATAATATTTCTAAATTCCAAAACTATTCTTTTATTGTCAAAAATGCCCTTTTGGCCCTGACTAAAATGTCAATTTTATCCTTCATTTTTCATTAAATTTTCAAAATAAAACCTAACGAATTGAAATTTTCAATGAGTGAAGTTAACATGTGGCAGAGACTAAAATTACCGAAAGAAGTTCATGCCAAAAATGGCTTGAAATGGATAGAACTCATATTTTGCAGTTGCTGCCTCATATACCCATTCTCTCATAGCATCTGCAACACCAGCTTCAACAGCTTGATTCCTAAGCAATACTTGCAAGATGGGGGAAATCTGTAAATTTTTCGTCAAGGCATCTGCAACACCAATTTTTGGATTCAATCAATACGATGGTAGGTTTGATAGGGTTGAGATAATGCTGTTTTAGTATTTTGCCTTTAGTGGTAGAAGGTGATTCGTGGGGAACTAGAATTTGCATCAGCGCCCGACAGAGCATGCCCCACAGCCCATTCCAGCCGTGTATCTCTCCTTGGAAAGTACGGGAGATGTTCTTGGACGCTGAAATGTACGTGTGAAAACTGTTGGGTGCGCTCTGTGGAGTGCCAATCTTATCTCGGGGAACTAAAGGTTTACTTAGTACTATATTTAGAAAAATCATGATACAATTGAAACTAGGCCTTCACCGTTAATGATCTCCATATCTTCACTCTTTCGGTCAAGACTGTCAAGTTTCTTGGCTCAAGGGATATAGCTTGTGTTTATAGTTGATTGCAATTATGATACAGAGGTTGTCGATTAAGTCTTGACTCTGGTCTGGTTCAACGGGAAAGTTTTTGGAAGAAAAAGTTTGGAGAAAACCAAACTAACCACAAAAAACAAGAACTTACAAATTGTATCATGAGCAAAACCAAAACTCTTATCCTTCTCTTTTTGTCTAGGGGTGGCACCCAGGCGGGTTTGAGTGGATTGGATTTGGGTCAAGCTTCAACCCAACCCAAATTACAAAAAAATATAAAAACCCACTAAAATAACATAAATTGCAAATTGAAAAAACAAAATTTATAGAGAAAACACAGAAATGTGAAAAAATAACAAAATTTAATGCAAAACATTTCAACACAACAGATCACAGAAGTTACAAAAGTAAATATAACAAAAATTACAGAAAACGAAGAAAAAAGAAAATTACAAAAATATGTATATAAATTTTAGAAAATATAAAAATTACAAAAAATAATAAAATTATAAGATAGTATAAACATTATTAAAATATAACAAAAATTATAGAATGGTAGACCTTCTGTTACATTTAGAGAGGGACTATGAGATATGCATAGAGAAACGATGGTCTCTGGTCGTCTGGATTTCATTAGCACCATTGAAAATGACTATCTTCTTTTACTAGCACCAATTAATGTCGTGACATCACCTTTAAATTTGCTCATGATACAATTTGTAAGTTCTTGTTTTTGTGGTTCTTTTGGTTTTCTCCAAACTTTTTCTTCCAAAAACTTTCCCGTTGAACCAAACCAGAGTCAAGACTTAATTATGCCCTACAGATAGTTTTGTGAGTTCATGACTACCTTGTAAAATTAATCCAAACATTAATTTGCATGTTAAAAAGTAGTAGCTTCCATATGTTTGAAGAACATCACATTTTGTTTGGAGACCCCTTTTTACTTTTGTTGAGAATGGTTAGACGGGTGTTTTTAGTCTTTTCTCCCCTTTTTTATACTCTCTTAGTATTTGGGCACCTAGATAGGGGCCTTCTTGTAATTATAATTTTTTTTAATTATAAAGTGAACTTTTGAGGGTGTGAATAGTAAACAATACACACCTCTCAACACATTGCTTTCATCATCATCATCATCATCATCATCTTCTTCTTCTATTCTCTTCTTTCTTTTTCTCTCTTTAAACCCTAGCTTCTGCAACTTGGTATTAGAACATCAAAGCATCTATAGCCTTTCTGGACTGGAAAGTAACCAAGGAATACGCACTTAACTGATTTAAGATTAAACTTGCGCCAGGAAAGACTCATACCATGAACAAAATAAACACAATCAAAGACCTTAAGGGGTAGATTAAAAGGAGGTTCGCCAGGGAAGAGTAGTTGATGAGGAGAATGAATGTTAAGGACCCTTGATTGGAGTTTGTTAATGAGATATACAACTGTCTCAATAGCATCATTACCAATTGTAGCCAAGTGAGCATTGCCCTTCTTCCCGGTTTTGTATTTCTTTAGTGTTAGATGAAGATTGAACTTCCAACACCTTTCTTTAGTGTGTCTTAACTTCTTGTAGTACTCGGAAATAACATCATCGACCTTCTTTGCAATGGGATGTTTGCTAATATTTTGCTTGGGTGGATGACATAAAGGATGAATGATCACTCACAGAAGATTGCATCATGGCGATTCTTCAACTTTCTTCCCCTTGTACAAGAGAATAAGGAGTAACAAGAGAAACAACACCTGCACTAAGAATGTGTTGCCTGATAAAATCAAACTCTGGGTTTAAGCCAGTCAAAAAAATCAAAGACTCTATTCTCCTATATGTACTTCCGATATTGCTCACCATCTTCAGGGTCCTTCCAAACAAGAGCTTTCAAGTGATCCATTTCTTCCCAAATAGATAGTAGAGAAGAGAAATACATAGCAACAAATTTCTCCCCCTGACGCATACTGCAAGCTTCCCTCCAAAGCTGATATGCTCTAACAATATTGTTAACTTGGAAACAAGTAGCAACTACCCTATCCTAGATATCCTTGGCAGATGGAAGAAACATGTAATTTTGGGCAATATGAGGTTGCATTGAGTAAATCAGCCATGATATAACAAGGAAGTTGTCCTGTTCCCACCTTGCAAATTTCGAGTCTTTAGGACTCGGCTTCACTTCCCTTCCTGTGATGAATCCTAGGGGTACTTACAATAATGGTAAGTTTAACAAGCTGAGACCACTCTAAAAAAATAGTTCCATCAAGTTTAATAGTAGCTATCATACCATTGGAAATATCTGCATTTCCCAGGAGCATGCCCGGAACCATCTAAAAATCCTTAGATGATTCCATATTCCAAAAAGGCACATTTTCACCAACCAAAATGACCCCCAACACTTTAACCGAGGTTGCAGACCCAAAAACAATGTTACCCCATGGTTAAGGACAAAGGAAGACAAAAAAAACTAGGTTGGCATCAAAATGGAGGGAGAAAAAAATCTCCGAAAAATCACACAGTGCTCAAAAAATTACGAGACCACTTCCCACCAATCCCAAATTTTAAAATGACCTGAATGGTTTAGGTTTTACATAAAAAAAATCATTAAACTTGTACATGGCTCGACATCAGATTTGGAATTTTTGCGATTTTTTCCTTGAAAAATCCACCAAAAATCATAGAAGCTTCATATAATGACAAGAGTCATACCAAAATTTTTCTAAAACTAGGGCGAATCAAACTGTGTTGGTTTCATAAACGACTACCAACACTTGTACAGACTGCTAACGTCATCCGACGACGGTCTGACGTCAATGGTATGCCTCTAGGTAGAAGATGAACGAAAAACTAACTCCCAAATGCTTCTACCTAATAAATGAGCTTTGTGTCATCATTGTAGCAGCTTTGGTTCACATATGGAGGGATTGCCACTACTGAGTTAGTATCGGTTAGGGTTTGGATTTGGGGGGAGAGAGAGAGAGAAGTGAACGGAAGAAGAAAATAAAAGAAAACAAAAATTCCTAATCTCTTGATGGATACCCGTGACCCAACCCACCCAATCCGTTAATTCTCATTTTATTTGGTTAACCAACCCGTTACTGACCCAACATAAAAAGATACAACCCAACCCGTTAATAAATGGGTGGGTTCAACGGGTTAGGTTGGAAATTGCCACCTTATTTTTGTCTCTTCAAAAGAATGTTGTGCTGACCTTAGTTCGTCTCATAGGTTGACCAACATCCTATGGACCAGCACCCTTCTCTCTCTCAGTCTCACTGTTCATGTCAGCGACAAAAGAATTTTGTCAGTCACGTAGTTTCTACGGAACACCTCAAAACTATAGACACCAGTTTCAATCAAGGTTTAGAACGCAAATGGAAAATAGGGTCGTTAGCACCAAGATCATAAATGCGACATTGGTGACTCAATCGGACACCGAGTTTTTGCAAGCAATTGTGGCGAGGCATTGTTAAAATTTTGGATCTGTTGAGTTTTATTTTAAAAATTTTAAGAACAATGAAAGCAAAACCGGAATTATGAACAAATTGTAACAACGCATTAATAACAAGAAAAGAATTTGTCAATTATCAAAAAACTTAGCGGTAATTAAAGTGATTTTGAAATAATAAGATAAGTTTTAATCCATTTGCTAAAGCATAAAGGTAGTTTGAGTATTTTACCCTTTTCCATGTTCTATTTATTTCATATTACATACAACTGTACAAGCAAGCTTAATTCATTGGTCTTCCTATTTACAATGTATTTGTTATTTATTCCCATGCCTTTTTAATGGTTTCCCTCACCCATCTCCTCCTTATTCTGGCAAATGTTATGTAATTTTAACATTTCCATAATTCAACTTGCATTTTCTACTGCTAAATTATACTTATGATGTTCCTCTTCTTAACCCTGATGAAATTTCATTCCAAACAAAGTCGCTGCTAGTGCTTGGCAGAATAACAGATTTCAAACCAACCAACTCTCTGATTTCAAATCCGCCAAAACAGATTTCAGAGTTATGAAACTATGTCAAGACTACAGAGCTTGGCGTCTACGTGGAATCAGAATGGAATCAATCTAATCGTGATATGGGTTCACACTTCACAGATATGATTTTTTTTTGGTTGAAAAAGAGACCATTCATTACCTTAATATGTACATACTTGGGTTGTCACCTCCAGCTGAGTGCAAAAAATTCTCTCAGACACGGAGAGATCATAAAACTTGTAGTATTCATCTTTTATACATGCTTCATAAGCCACTGTGTGGGCTATGTTAAAAGTACGTGCTATATATGAAAAACTAAGTTCTGAAAGCTTTCTGCCAGCTTCTTAATTAAAACAAAATATCCGTTGTCAGACCAGCTGGGGTAAGCCGCCTCCTGAGCGTTGAGCTGGGTAGCTACTGTTGATGCATCACAAAAAACTTGGACTCTTTGGATGTTGAGGGAGTTGACGTAGGTTAACGCTTTGAATAACTCTGTTTCAGTCCTCACAAGACCCTGCTCACACCATCCTTATAGCCACTCAGCTGTGCATTGGAAATATCTCCCATGAATAAAAATATACAAGTACAAAGATGTTCCCAATGCACGATTACAACTGGCTGTGAGTATGGTGTGAGCATGATATTGTGAAGACTGGATCTGATCTCCTCTGAGTAGTTGAATGAAGTAATAATCCAGCTGTAACAAGCTACCTAAACCCAGATTCACAATGTTACAAGCCAACTAGCTAAGTATTTATTATTAAAATCCATCTCAACCACGCATTCAAACAGACAAATGGTTGACCCCAAAATGTTACTGACCAAATGGATAATCTGGTCTCAACCATACATTTCCATTCAATTCCATTCAAGTTCCTCTCAACTACGAACAGATCTGCTGCTTAAATTTCTGATAGTTGTGGTGATCTATCACCAATTGCTACTAGATTTGCGGCTTCAAATTTTGAATTCCATAATCACTGTTTTGGTTAAGAAAGGCGTATTTGAAAATTTAAAGAATAATAAAGGGTGAAATAGACGAGACGTTTCCAATATTTTTGTTATATTATTTACTGGCAATGTCAATTGTCAAGAAACCTAGGGGTACTTTAAGGGTATTGCAAACAGTAAGGATGGGTGTAGTCCATTTCCTAAAACTTAAGGCAAGTTTAAGAAATTTCCCCCTTAATGGTTAATACTCACTTGCATAGGTGCATAGTAAATGTTCCTACACTAGTTACTTGTAATTCTAACCAGAAACAATATTAGATGGTAGGAATGTGTTGTGTTACAACCAAGATTAGATGTGCAAAACCATGACTTAGCATCCCTACTAAGCAAACTTCTAAAAAAACGAAAGAAAAAAGGGCTAAGAAAACCAATTGACTTGAGAGAAGAAGAAAATTGGAGAGAGATGGAGACAAAAAAAAGGAATAATCTGATTAGATCAGACAATTATGATTATCTGCCGGTGAATTGTTATTGAGCCCAAAAAAATAAATAAAAATAAAAGATTATTAGTGTTGTGGTCAACGATAGAAAATGATCTACCACTGCCATCCTTTAGAACCTCAGTTTAATGTTGAATATAGCTGAAAACAACAATGGTTGGTCCACTCTAAACAAATTAAGCAAAATCAATTCTTTATGTGTCTTATGACACCTCTTGAATCCATTTGAATGACTGAGCATTTTGAGTCAGGTTTGGGTCATTGGCAGGTGAGTCACTTGTTGCCTGATGTGATCAAGTTAATGGCCAGATAACAGATCAAAATATCTCATATTTTTTTTGCTCGTAGATATGAGCTCCTCTTGTTTTGCATTTCTTTCCGTTGGAAGTGGGTTAGGGTCTCCCAACGAGATAAACCCAAGAAAAACATTGAAAAACCTGTTTTTTTTATAGGGAGATTGATACAAAGAAAAGAAAGAATGAAATGAAATTAATTTGTGTTTTTTATATACTTATTATTATTTTTTCTTCTTGGGGCTCAGCATGCCCACTAACAGATTGAACAGTTGGACAATCAGTAAACATGATTCTCTTGGGCTTTTTTTGATAAATAATAGAAACTCGTATTATTAAAAAAAAAATAGGATTTACATACAGCACTCCGGGAAGAAAAAGTGACTTAACTTCTCTCCAAGAGAACAAGAAAGAATTACAAAATAGCCCAAAGCATTTGCGATCCATGCATGCCATTCTTCCCTCTTTTCTGAAGCATATCAGGTATGATCTTTGTTATGGGAACCAAGTGAAATTCTGGGAACATCTTTGGGTGGGTGATGTGCCTTTGAAAGACCAATTCCCTACCTTTTTGGCAAGGGAACATCTTTGTGAGGAACATTTTTTGATCACTTGGTTCCCATAACAAAGATCATACCTGATATGCTACAGAAAAGAGGGAAGAATGGCATGCATGGATCGCCAAGGAGAGAGGTACTAGTAGCCCTTGCCAAAACCCCAGGGTCCCAGCCATCATCTGCCTGTCCATGAATGCTCGATATTACTTTACCCCACAACTTCTCTCTTTCTTGCTAGCCTCCACAACCACTTTCCTAGGAAAGCTTCATTTCTCTCTTCCGAATGTTGCCTAATCCCAAGCCTCCATCATCCCTACTCCTAGACTCTATTTCCCACTTCACCCCATGGTCTTTCCTGTGTTCCCCTGGTTCCCACAAGAAATCTCTCATCAATTTTTCCAAGACTCTACTTTCTCCGGAATCCTGAAAAACAGAAAGATAGTATATTGGCAAGCTAGACAAGGTTGCCTTAATCAAAGTGATTCTACCACCTAAAGATAGGTAGTTCTTCCAAGAGGCAAACATTTTTGTGAATCTATCAATTACAGGGTTCCAAAAGCTATATTTCCTTGGATTATCCCCTAAAGGCATCCCCAAGTACTGCAAAGGCCATTGTCATACCACATACCCCAGTATTTCAGCCCTCTCCATCATTGCACTCTCCTCCATATTAATCCCCACCACATAGCTCTTATCAAAATTCACCTTCATGTTCGACATTTTCTCAAAGGTTTGAACTACTAACTTCAAATTTCTCACCCATCTCACATCCTCCCCTTCACAGAAAAAGAACTGTGTCATCAGCAAATTGTAGGTGAGTGATAGGTATTTTATCTTTTCAACCCTTCACCCTTCACTAGGTTCCTTGAATCTGCCCTCTCTATTAGCTTCCCCAACACATCTGCAAGCAAGGTAAAAAGGAAGGGAGAAAGGGGGTCCCCTTGTTTGATTCCTCTAATGGCTTGAAATGATCCACTACAGCTCCATTTACCAAAGTTGAGTAATGACATGTCTCCATACAATGCATAATCCATTTGCACCATTTCTTCCCAAAACCAAAACAATCCGTCACTTGCATTAAAAAGGACCAATCTACCATATCATAATCTTTCTCCAAGTCCAACTTGCACACAATTCCTTTCTTCTTTGTTCTCTTTAAGTCCTCCACACATTCATTAGCAATTAGGATTTGTCCACAATCTACCTATTTCCAACAAAAGCTCCTTGGTTCTGTGGAATTGTGCTCAGAAGCACCTCTTTAATTCTTCAATACAAGAGCTTGGCAATGATTTTATACAAGGTATTCACTAAGCTAATAGGTTTAAAATCTCTTGGATGACTTGCTCCAACTTTCTTTGGGACTAACACAATAAAAGTTGAATTCAACCTTGGATTTATTACCCCCCTTCCAAAATATTCATTAAAAACTTTAAGGATATCCGGTTTCAGTTCTTTCAAGCCACATCTTAGTATTTTCAAAAAGTTTGGGCTATCTAGTCCTTCCAACCAAATCCTTTTATTTAATGATCTTATTGACTTAAAATGCTCCACAAAGGCCCTAGCAATCTCAGCCTTCTGTGTAAGTGTCACCCCATCCATCTCTAGTTTGGAAATAAGATTTTTCCTCCTGCCATTGGCTATTACGTGAAAGAATTTGGTGTTTCTGTCTCCCTCTTTGACCCACTTGTGCCTAGACTTCTGCCTCCAACCAACTTTTTCTTTATACAAAATGTCCTCAAGCTGTTCCCCAAGCTCCCATCTCACTTGCTTATCCCTCTCCTTAAAGGAACCCCCCTTTCCTTAGCATCCAACTCTTCGATTTTACCCATCATTTCTTGCCTTCTTTCCTCAATTCTTGCCAAACTAAAGGATATTCCACTCTTTAATATTTGCTTTTAGCTCCATCAACTTCCAATAGAATTTCATACCCTCTCTCAATTGGCCCTTGGATTACTTCCATTCCACCAAGTCTTAACCATCTCAATAAAACCAGTGTGAGCCAGCTACATATTCTTGAATCTAAAATGGTGTGTGACCTCTATTACCAGTCTCCTCTTTCACTAAAGTGATAGGCCAATGGTCTGATGCTACCCTAGGCAATGTCCTGGATGTAATCACCCCCAATGTTCCTCCCAATCTGTTCTGAATAGAAATCTATCCAATTTCGAGCAGATCGGATTTGCTTGTAAATTAGACTAGGTGAAGTTGCTACTCAGTAGAGGGACCTCCTTCAACTCAAAACTATTAATGAAACTCTTGAATTTCCTCATACTAGTGTTACTTCCTCTCCTTACACTGGTTGACTCCTCTGAATCTAATGACATTAAAATCTCCTTCTAAGCACCATGGACCCTCCCAAAGTCCTATAATATCCCCAATTCCTCCCACAAACTACTTCTCTCCCTATACTAAGTTGGTCCATATGTATTTGTCAATACCCACTCCAACCATTTTCCCTTTGTCTAAACTTAATGGAAACAATGAACCTTACAAAAAGCTCTTCCACTCTCTCTATGACTTCTTTCCACAATGTTACTATTCCTCTTGTACTTTCCCAAGATGGGCTCATTGCCTAGTTGATACCCCTTGTCTTCCAAACAGCTCTAGCCCATCTTCCATCAAACTTCATCAGCTTTGATTCCTGTATAAGCACAATGTCTAGATCTGCTCTTCTTATCACTTCCTTTATTATAGCTCTTTTCCTTGCACCCCCAAACCTCTTAACATTCCAACTTAGAATCTTCATTTCCACTTCTATGCTCCCCCCTTTATCCTACTCCCTAATTATTCCCCCTCCTCCCCTCTCTCACTGAACTCCTTATCCTCCTCGACATCTCACCATAGCCTTTCAACTTCACTCAACTTCCTCTTTCCAACATTACCCTCTTCCTCTCCCTTTCTTAGGAAAACCTTCAGATCATTAGGATTCTTCACTTTACAACCTAATTGTTCTACAAATTCAGTAACCGGGTCTCTCTCTCTCTCAATTTCCTTATCCCCTAACTCCTCTATCTGTTGATTCCCAATTCTCTCTCTGCTTCTCTACTATTAAAATCTTCCAAAAAAATTTCAATTAACCTGCAGATCCTTTCCCCTTCTTCCTCACTTTCCTTGTAGCTCCATTCCTCCCTGCTATCCTTCCAACTACCACCCTGGGCTTGCGGCAAAATGGCTAACTAGGGATCTGGAATTGAGGCACCAAATAGAGGACAAAGGTTAGTACCAAAATGGGAATACACAACCATACCTTGGGTTGATCGGGGACTGGTTCAAACTAGAGTACGAGGAAACCTGCCATGGAATTAAGATTTTGGGTTTTATAAATCTTCTCGGGTGGAACAATTCTTTGTGGAAGGCTTTCTGCCATAGGCTTTCCTTTAGACTCCTAAGGCTCTATAGCTCGTCCCCCATTTGGTCATCAGTACTTGGATGCCGACAATCACCACCTACCTACTTACCAATAATTTGTGTTTTGTTCGTTACTTGGTCAGTTGTACGCTTATTCAATTCCAAACCAGCTTCCCCCATAGCCAAGCCACACTCAACATTGTTTGAGCCTTTCAGCTCACTTGACAAAACCTGAGCAGGGGTAATAACTACCGTATTTTGATCTAAAAAGGAGGCTTATGTCCAATGCTTCTTCCTTAAGGGCCACCACTTTAGTAACCTCCAAACTATCTGCTACTGAAGCATACGTTGAGAGTTCTTCCTCGTCATCAAAGGTCTCATAGTCTTGTTTGGAGAAGATAGACCACAACTTTTGTCTATTATCTTCCCCCACTGTGTGCCACTCACATGACTATTAAGTGTGTCACTTGAAACCTGCCTCACGGTTAAACCCCCTAGATTGCCCAACTTGTACCCGGTTTGGTCCAATTCCACTGTTATTAACAGCTCACACTAACTTTGACTCCCCCCCCCCATCATCAAAAGAAGGCCCCACCCCCTGACCCTTCGAATTGAAGTTTGTTGAATTGTTTACTTTTTCTAGGCTACTGCCTATAAATACATTACAACCTAACTGTTCCCCTTTCCAAAATGGAACACCTCCTTTCTTATTCCCTACAACCTCTCTCCTCTTACCACATAAGCCTTTGCCCTCCGCATCATCATCGTCTCCCCGCTTCAAGCAAATCCTCTACATTGATGCTTCGACTTCCGTTAGTAACCGGTTCTTCCTCCATAGAGCATCAAAGAAAATGCCCATTATGCGGGGAACATCTTCCGGCTTTATTGCACGCACCTTCACTTCGATTGCTCTCAGGTTGGTGAATTACAATCCTCCATTAGACTCCCCATTGCAGAGATTATTCTTTCCATTACCGTCTTCCTCCAGAAGTTAAATGGCAACCCAACTAGCTTGACGTTAAAGATTCCCACTGAAATGTCTTGTTCATTGCAAGACATGTGCCATTCTTCAATAAAGATCACCCATGTCTAGGTTTCGAATGAAGAAAACTCAATCTTCTTGCCCCCAACATCAAGAATGTCTCTGCTATCGCTAAACGACACCACCATAGCAAACGAAGAAAGGCCAAACTTCTCCACCACTGCTTCCATAACCGGCTACCAATCCACAATCTTCTTACCAACAGAAAGCACGTATCTATTCTTCCCACATTCCTTTGTCCATTTCCATCTTCAACTTTTGTGACTTTAAGGAACAAAAAATTGTGCGCTTCAAACACCGTTCTGCATCTGTTGATTCACTACGCTGTTCACCACTATCTGCACCTGGCAACCTCTAATTCCCCCCTTTCCTCTTTCTCCAGAGTGTCCTCTAAATAACATTCTCAACTTTCTTTGTCAAGACAAGATACTCCGACAATTTCTCTGCAAAAAACCTCCACCCTGACTTTTTAATACCTTTGGGAATGCACACCATCTTCCTCTTATCTTCTCAAGAATTCTGTTATGATAAAGTTCAGATCTGCACTAGTATTCAGTTAAGAACAACAGTAGAAAGAGGTTAGAGGAGATAGAAGAGAGAAGAAGAGAAGAGAAGAGAGAAGAAGAAAAGAGAAGAGAGAAGAAGAAAAGAGAAGAAAAGAGTAGTTCAAACAAGAGAGAAAAGTATTCTCTCTCTAGTTGGCCAGGTTATATTTACATTTTTCTATAATAAAACAAAATGTCTGTTGTGCCCCTACTTAAATATGGGACACATCACTCAACTTAAACATTACACCTCACACCAAACATAAATAAAAAGACCAAACTGCCCCTATACAGTCAACACTAACACTCCCCCTTAAGTTGGTGAGTATATATCATATAGTCCCAACTTGTTACATTTATAATCCACTCTTCCCCTACTCAACCCTTTGGTGAACAAGTTTGCCCATTGGCTTCCTATGTTAACATATGCGGTACTTGTCACTCCACTAAGTACCTTGTCTTTCACAAATGATAATCAACTTCTATATGTTTTGTTTTCTCATGAAAGATTGGGTTAGAAGAGACGTGGACTGTAACTTGGTTGTCACAATAAAGTTTCATAGGGGTGTCAATTGAGTACCCCATTTCTAGTAGGAGGTTCCTCAACCACACTAGTTCACAAATTCTATGTGCCATGGCTCTGTATTCAGCTTCTGCACTACTTTTGCCACCATTGTTTGCTTCTTACTCTTCCATGTTACCAAATTACCCCCAATAAAGGTACAATAACCTATAGTGGACCTTTTGCCAGATACAGAACCAGCCCAATCAGCATCAATGTATCCCTCTATTTCAAGATTTCCTCCACTCTTGTATAACAAGCCACAACCAGGAGCTCCCTTCAAATACCGTACAATCCTTAGAACTGCATCCCAATGTGGAACCTGAGGATTCTGCATAAACTGACTAACCACACTAACTACAAATGGAATATCTGGCCGAGTAATGGTTAGGTAGTTTAGCTTACCCACCACCTCCAATACCTTCCAGGGTCTTTAAACTAGAAGAAAAACAGCCTTTTGAAAAGAAAGGACTGTTTAAAAAGTTGCAGAAAATCAAAAGAAAGTAGCAGAAATCAGGTTTCAAGAAGAGAGAAGAAGAAGGTGGTGGCAAATAGGGTTCAGAGAGAGATTTTCGAACATAACCTCCTCTCTTACTCCCTTAATTCTATTTCATTAAGTTAAAGTTTAGTAATTTACAGAATCCCCTAGTTGGGCAAAAAAATAAAAACATAACATAAGAAAGAATAAGAGCCTAGATTAAGGCCCATTACAACAAAGAACATAAAAGATAAAAAAAGATAAACAGCCTATGGGGCCATTCGACCCATCTTATCTACACTCCCCCTCAAGTTGAGCATAGCATGTCAATCATGCCAAGCTTGCCAGTATCATTCTGAAGTTTAGCCTTGGGAATGCCCTTGGTGAGGAAATCAACTAACTGTCCTTCAGAAGTGATTAAAGGTAGACACACCTCTCCAGAAGCTACTCTTTCTCGAATGAAGTGTCTGTCAACTTCAATATGTTTACTTCTGTCATGTTGTACTAGATTGTGAGCAATGTTGGTGGCAGCCTGATTATCATAGTATAACATCATTGGCTTATCATGCTCAATACCCAGTTCCTCCATCAAGGATCTAAGCCACAGTAGTTCAAAAAACTCCATGAGCCATGGCTCTGTATTCAACTTCGGCTGAAGATCGGGCAACAACTGATTGTTTCTTGCTTCTCCAAGAGACAATATTACCTGGCACCAAGCTACAGTACCCAGAGGTAGACCTTTTGTTATCAATGTTTCCGGCCCAATCAACATCTGTGTAGGCTTCAAGTTTCATATGGCCATGCTTAGCAAATAGAATTCCCTTTCCTAGGGAACCCTTCAAATAACACAAAAATCCTCTTTGTTGCTGCCATGTGAGTATCCCTGGGAGCATGCATGAACTGACTAATGCAACTGACAGTATATGCAATGTCTGGCCGAGTCATGCATAGAAAGAGAAGTTTTCCAAGTAGTCTTTGGAAAACTCCCTTATCTTTCAACAATATTCCATCTGAAGCAGAGAGCTTATGATTCATATCAATAGGAGTAGCAACTCTCTAGCACCCATCTTCCCTGTTTCAGAGAGCAAATCAAGAACATACTTTCGCTGAGAGATAATGATCCCATCCTTGGATCTAGCAACTTCTATGCCAAGAAAGTATCTCAATTCCCCCAAATCTTTATCTCAAACTTTGTATGAAGGAAAGATTTGAGATCAGTAATCCCTGATACATCATTACCAGTCACAACAATATCGTCAATATACACAATCAGGAAAACGGCCAACGATCCTCTCCTCTTCGCAAAGAGGGTATGATCAGATTGTGTCTGTACATAGACAAAACTAACAAGGGCAGCCCTAAACCTTTCAAAACATGCTCTAGGGGACTATTTAAGTCCATAAAGAGATTTCTTCATCTTGTAGACCTTCCCCTTCATATCTATTTCATACATCCCTGGAGGAAGAGGCATATAGACCTCATGTAACTCTCCATTCAAAAATGCATTTTTTACATCCAACTGATAAAGTGGCCAGTCTGAGTGTGCAGCCAGAGATAGCAGAACTCTTACAGAAGTCATCTTGGCAATAGGAGCAAAGGTCTCCAGATAATCAATCCCTTATGTCTATGTATTACCTTTTTCAACAAGCCTAGCCTTGTACCTTTCAATGGTGCCATCAACATGATATTTAATAGTAAAAACCCACTTACAGCCTACTGGATCCTTCCTTTAGGCAAATCAACTACTTCCCAAGTGTCATTCTTGTGCAGGGCATCAATTTTCTGTTCTCATAGCATCCCTCCATTTGGAATAGTAAGAGCTTCTGACACAAACCTGGGAATTGGGTTAAAAGCAATAGAAGAAAGGTAGGCAAAATATGAAGGAGAGAGCAAACTATAAGAAAGGTGTTTGGAAATGCAATGTGCAGTAAACTTCTTTTTTCTTTTCCTAATAGCAATAGGGATATCAAGGTCTGGGAAGGATGACTCCAAAGGGGCTGTATCGGTACCTGTTGTCTCTTCTGTGACTGAAAGTGCAGGAGACTCATGTGCTGTAGGGGAAACAATCTACTCATTTCTAGTTCTCTGCCGTTGATACAACTTGGGATTAAAAAGAGGACGAGGGGGTAAAAGAGGAGGGATAGGAAAACTGGAATGAGAGTGAAATGACTAATCCTCCCTTGACTCATTTGAAGGAGGAGTCTTAACAGAAGACTCAACTGGGATAGGAAGGGGAAGAGCAAACAACTGTGACAAATTATCCCCCTTTGGACAATGCCTCTCCTGAGAAGAATCATAAAAGAAAGAGAACTCATCAAAGGTGACATCCATGGAGACATACCGAGTGCCAGTCTTCGGATCAAAACAACAGTAATCCTTCTGTGTGGGGGAATAACCAAGGAAGATACACTTGTGGGATTTTGGTTCAAATTTATGTCTCTGGACATTTGGGATATGTACATAACAAGTGCAACCAAAGACACGAAGAGGAATAGGAAAAAGATCCTTATCCGGATGAAGAAGACTGAAGGGAGACTTAAACCCCAAAACCCTGGGAGGGATATGGTTGATTAGGTAGGTTGCAGTGAGAACAACATCACCCCAAAATTTTGTAGGGACATGTGAGGCAAATAGAATACTTCTTGCAACTTCAACAATATGCCTATTTTTTCTTTTAGCAACTCCGTTATGTTTTGGGGTCCTAACATAGGAGCTTTAGTGAATAACCCCCAAATCAGTGAGATAGCATGTCAGGTTTTTCTCAAAATATTCTTTTGCATTGTCGGATCTGAAAATTTTAATTCTGGTATCAAACTGGGTTAGGACAAATTCATGGAATTGCCTCACAAGTTTGGGAACTTCATCACGGGAGTTCATAAAAAATATCCAAGTGAACCGAGAAAAGTCATCAATGAACAAGATAAAATATTTGTAGCCACCAATAGAAGGTAAGTGGTAAGGCCCCCACACATCACAGTGCACAATATGAAAAGGAGAAGATCTTTTATTGCTTAAAGGATAACTGCTTCTACAATGTTTTGACAATTCACACGACTCACAATGAAGACTGGACAGACTAATTCCCTTAAACAGTTCTAGGAATAAATGACTTAGTGCACATAAAGAAAGATGACCCAAACGAAAATGACATAACATGACTCGACTGATGGACTCTGTAGATATAAACCCAAAAGAAGCTTTTCCAGGTTGCTCATGGCTCTATCTAGGAGTGTCCAACAGATATATTTCATTCGCCTCATGGCCACTCCCAATCACTTTCTGAGACTCCAGATCCTGAAAAACATAGTAGGAAGAAAGAATGTTACACAACAGTTCAATGACTTAGTTAGGCAACTTACAAATAACAAATTTGTATTTAGCTTAGGTACATGAAGAGTAGAAGGAAGTACCGAGGAATTTGTTGCCTTGATGGTTCCCTTGTCGATGGACTCTATAGATGTAGACCTAAAAACAACTTTTCCAGATTGTCCATGGCTTTGTCCAGGAGTGTTCAACAGATATATTCCATTCACCTCATGGCCACTCCCAATCACTTTCTGAGACTCCAGATCCTGAAAAACACAGTAGGAAGGAAAGAATGTTACACGACAGTTCAATGACTTAATTTGGCTACTTATAGATAACAAATTTGTATTTATCTTGGGTACATGAAGAGCAAAAGGAAGTACCAAGGAATTTGTAGCCTTGATGGTTCCCTTGCTGGAGATAGGGGCAAGAGAGCCATCGGCTAGGGTGTTTTTGTCATGGCCAGGAAGTAAATCATAAGAAACAAATAAAGTGGAAATGCTGGTCATATGATCAGAAGCACCAGAATCAATAATCCAAGAGATCCTACAATTACCTGAAATAGTTGCATTATTGGTAGAAGCCCGTATACCTGAATGAGCAAATGCAGAAGAGGTTGAATTTCCTTGAGGGTTGAAAGAAGAGGCCACACCCTCTAGGTGACTGATTATCCTTCCAAAATTCTCATAATCTACCTTCATAGCTGCTAACTGCTCACTAGCCTTCATCTCTTCAGTTTGGTATCTGTCATTATCTGGACCAGCAACAACATTAGCACTCCCTGCCTTCATATTATCAGACTTCTTTTGAAACTGTAGAGGAAGAAGCTCAGGGTGCAATTTCCAACACTTATCTTTAGTGTGTCTTAGTTTCTTACAGTACTCACAAATAATTTCTTTTTTCCCTGAGCTACTTGGAGTCCTTGTAACTCCCTTGGGTTTTACTCCCATATTAGCAAAGTGATCATTTATACCAACCCCTTGAACTTGGATAAGTCTCCTGCTTTCTTCACTACTTACCAAGGCATAGGCTTGAGACAGTGAAACACTATCCTTGGATAAGATATTTTTTTTTTGTGATGTCATACTCTAGATTCGGCCTTGTCAAAAACTCAAACACCCTGTTTCTCTCAACAAGTTTCCTGTAGGTCTTAGCATCATTAGTGGTGTCCCAAGCTACAACTTCTATCAAATCAATTTCTTGCCAATAAAGACTTCAGTATTGAGAAATACACAGTTAATGGTTTCTCCCCCTGTCTCAAATTCTTCACATCACTTCTCAGCTTGTAAACCTTGGCCACATTTAATTTCTGGGAATAGGTTTCAGCAACACTATCCCAAATTTCCTTTGCTGAACTCATCAACAAATAGTGCTAACTAATCTATGGTTGCATTGAGTTCACAAGCCATTCAATAACAGTACAATTTTCTTGCATCCATTTTTCATATGATGGATCATCTTCCAAAGGAGACTTCTTGCTCCTGGAGATAAAATCCCATTTGCCTCTACTACAGATATGAATTTTTACTAATTGTCACCAAGCTAGATAATTAGTTCCATCTAGCTTGATTGTGGTCACAACCAGTAGAGAGTCTACAGAGGCTCCCGAAACATGTCCGGATTCAGCAACATGCTTGTTTTCAACTTCTAAAGGACTCATCTTCTTAAATACTTCGAAAATAACTTCTAACAACTTCGATAACAACAAATGAAGACAGAACAAAAACTGTGTTGTGAGCCAACCTCTATGCAGCTGTACTAGCTACCTGCGTCACATCCGGAAGTCGGAAGAAATAGAGAAACCTCATATGCTCCTTGTAGACGTCACATAACACCAATCCACTTGATTCGATCTTCAAGATGAAGGATGAGAAGACCCTCAGTCACTAAGCGCCCAAGTCAAACTCCCTGTGGGACCCCCAATCAGATTTCTCCAAAAACCACTAACAACTGGGCTGAAATAGGTTTCTTTAACTATTCATACGATTCAGTTCTCCATACACACTGTGTATGGGAAAAAAGGGGTGAAAAGTCGAGCCTGCTCTGATACCAAGAAGAAAAACAGCCTTTTGAAAAGAAAGGACTGTTTAAAAAGTTGCAAAAAATCAAAAGGAAGTAGTAGAAATCAAGTTTCAAGAAGAGAGAAGAAGAAGAAGGTGGCGAAAAATAGGGTTCAAAGAGAGACTTTTGAACATAACCTTCTCTCTTACACCCCTAATTCCATTTCATTAAGTTAAACTTGAGTAATTTATAGAGAGGCCCCTAGTTGGGTAGAAAATTAAAAAACATAACATAAGAAAGAATAAAGCCCAGATTAAGGCCCATTACAACAAAGAACATAAAAGATAAATAGCCTATGGGCCATTCGGCCCATCTTCTTGACAAAACTCTTCACCCACATCACTACTCAACTTGGTATTTGGTTCCATAGGTGTTTCAGCCAGTTTGGCACCTAACAATCTTGTCCCCTCTAGCAAACTAGTTTCACACCTAACATACTTCCTCTGACACAGGTCAATACCGTGCTTAGGCCTTGTTACTTCTATCCCCAAGAAATATTTTAATTTACCAAGGTCCTTTTTTTGAAAGTGCACCTGCAGAAAGGTCTTCAGCCTATCAATCCCCAATATATCACTATCGATAATGACAATATCATCTGCATGCACCACCACTAAGATCTTCTCAACATGTGAATCATAGTTGAATACTAAGTGATCAACTTGACACTATTTCATACCAAACTTATTTATCTCTTCATTATATCTACCAAACCACGCACCAGGGGACTATTTAAGTCCATAAATGGCCTTCTTTAGTCTACACACCTTACCATCCTTCCCTTGAGCAAAAAACCCCAGTGGCTGCTCCATATAGACCTCCTCAAGGATATCACCATGCAAAAAGGCATTGTTGATGTCAAGTTGAAACAAGGGCCAATCATACATAGCAGCTAGAGATATCAAAACACAAATGGAACCAATTTTAGCAATAGGAGAAAAGGTCTCTGTGTAGTCAATACCATATGTTTGGGAATAGCCTTTGGCAACCAGTCGAGCTTTTAATTGCACTACACTACTATCAGGTAAATACTTTATAGTGTATACCCACTTACAGCCTACAACATGCTTACTAGGGAGAGCATGGTGAGATCCACGTATGATTATGAACCAAAGCTGAGAGTTCTTCTGTTACATGATGTTACCCTGAGGTAAGGACTTCCTGGACATTCGTAGGAACAAAAATAGAAGACAACAAAGAAACAAACTGGCGATGGGAAGCAGAAGGGTGAGTACAGAAACATAATTGGAAATGGGATGAGTATGCAATTGCGTTTACCTTTCCACAAGACAATAGGAAGATCCATGTCAGAAACAAGGGGTGGAGCTGGTGTGGGGACAACTGCCGGATCTGTCGACAGTGAAGAAGTTGGAGGATATTGTACATGTCGTCAATGCGTATATACTTAGCGGATGGGTGGCCGTTCAACAAGAGACTGCACTGGAGGCGAAGACTTAGTCACAATTGGAACAAGTAGAATGAGGTCCTCAAACAGGTACTGGAAGAGGAGGTGGAGAAGAAGAAGAGACATCACCTGACTTAGAAAAAACATAACAGACTCAAAGAAAGTAACATAAAGACACACAAAGGAATGTCGAGAACTAGGGTTATAACACTTATACCCTTTCTGGGTCCAGAAATAGCTAAGGAAGATACACTTAGTGGGTTATGCATCTAATTTGTCCATTCCAAGTCCAAGATTATGGACAAATCACACGCACCCAAAAACCCTGGGAGTAAGAGGGAATGAAGATGAGGTAGGAAACAAAGTAGTAAAAAGGAGAATGACCGACCTTCAACGATGGGTGTGGGCATCCGGTTAATAAGGAAGCAAGATGTAAGCACAACATCACTCCAAAAATGTTTGGGTACATTCATATGATGCAAAAGGAATAGTATAGTTACCAAAAGATGGCGGTTCTTTCTCTCAGCCACCCATTTTGTTGTGGGGTGTAGGTACGTGAAGTTTGATGGATAATGCCATGTTGTTCCGGATACTCTGGAAACGGTGTATAAAAGTATTCTCGGCCATTATCAAAATGATCTTAAAGTGTACACCAAATTGATTGTAGATTTCAGCATAAAAGTTTTGGAAAATGGAAAACAATTCACTCCTTTCTTTCATAAGATAAAACCATGCCATCCTTGAATAATCATCAACAAAATTACAGAGTATTTGTAACCATTGTATGACACTATTTTATTTGGACCCAAATGTTTGAATGAACTAAAGAAAAATGATTCGACATACGATTATCAACCCTAAAGGGAACACAATGATGTTTCCCTAACTTACACGACTCTTAATCCAAAATAGAAAGACAAATCAAGGACGAAACAACTAACTAAGTGCTTTAAGCAATGGATGACCAAGTCTACAATGTCACTGAAGAGGAGAAAGAGATGTTTGAAGAGCTGTTGATGAACCACCACCACCATCAATATAATACAGTCTACTAGCTTTATGTCCTCTACCAATCTTCATCCCCATCTTGAGATCCTGAAAAACACAAGAAGGGTAAAAGGTGATAAAGCAATTAAGAGACTTGGTCAGCTTACTAATAGACATAAGATTAAGAGAAAATTTGGAAACATATAAAAACCGAGGACATGGATAAAGAATCTATATCAACATTACCAATGCCACATATAGAAGAGGTGGAACCATTAGCAAGGGTAATAGAGTGTGATGTAGAGCATTGAGAAAGGGAGGGAAAACACAACTAGAGTCTTAGTCATATGATCGGAAGCTCTGGAGTCAATAATCCTATGGGAGGGTTTGGATGCCTGACAAGCCATACTTGAATGCGCAAGGGTAGTTGTATTCTGTTGAAACGTGGCTTGGATAAACTGCTTATACTCATCATGTGGGACACTCATCATCTCCTTCTCGGAGGCATCCGTAGATGTAGAAGGCATCTTATTAGCTTGGTGAATATCCTGTATTTAACTACCATCACTAGCCATTGCACGATTTGCCCAAGTTGAAGGTGGTCCATGTAAATTATGACAAAAATTTAGTCTCCTTCCATTCCACAATGTGTACACCTCTTCGTACCATTACTACGTCTTCTGCCACAAGCTCCCCCTGAATCTCGACCTCCAATATGTCCACCACCACCACTATGACCGGGCTGAACTCCTCGAGCTCCACCTCTGACTCTATGACCTCTCCCTCTTGTCACTGCAAAGGCAGACCAATAAGAGATATTAGAGTTCTCCGTAGGTCCAACAGAAATCCTCCATAGATAGGCAAACACATCTTCTAGAGAGGGAAGAGCAGACCCACCTAGTATCTTTGCTCTCACCAGTTCATATTCAGGTTTCAGCCCTACTAAAAATCTGGTTACATTGAGTTGTTCCCTTTGTTGTTGCTGAATCTTAACATCAGAAGTGAGGGGATGGTACCAAGGTTTAAAATTCCGATACAATACGCCCAATACAGGGCGTCTTGTATCGTATCTTTGAAAAACAAATACGGGATACACATGGAAATTGGGCATCTCATCTTTTTTCATGTGTATTGGACCCGTATTGAGGGGTGTATCAAGGCGTATTGGGGGTGTATCAAGGCGTATTTCACCACCTAAATGACTCTAAAACTCCAAACCTCATTCCTAGAGTGCTAGATTTGCAAGAAAGAAGTGTGAATCGTTAGTTTTTTTTGAAGACTTTTCAAATTTTGAAAAATATATGGCAAAGATAGGTAAATTTTTTCAATTTTTTATAATATCTTATGATTTCTTTTTTTCTTGAATGTTTAAGTTTATGTTAATCTACATTCCTTACATTCAAAATCACATTTTTTTTGTGTTATCAGTAGATTTATGGAAATTTAATGTAGATATTTGAGGAAAATAAATTAACAAAAAATTTGAAAATGTAATTTTTTCTTTGCCTATAAAGACTAAATATGTTTTGTATCTATGAATTTATCTATCATAAACATAGAGCAATTGAAATTTATTCTTTAATAATTATTTTTTTTATACTTTTAGAATTAAAAAATAAATAAATAATTAATTATATTTTATCATTTGATCATAATGATTGCATATATTATAATTCTATGGATGATCTATCATATCCACAAAGCAATTGAAATTTCTTCTTTAATAACTATTTTTTTAATATATTATATAATGTTTATTTATTTTTTTATAATTTTTGGAAATAAATAATAAATAATTGTTAATTATATTTTCACTTAGAATTTGTGCCAATTGGAATTTCTCACCATTCAATTTGATAGACGTCATGAACATTCAAGTAATCAGGGGGAACCACAACACTAGACTTGTGTTCACTACTATCTCCCATATCTGATTTTTTTTCTTCACTCACCTATATGTCACACGGCTAATTCACTTTGTTATCCTCCACTTTCAATATCATAAAACCCTCCAAATGCACACCACACACCAAGCACTAGAGCTGCAGCTAATCAGCCATCAAATCACACGATAACACCTATACTCCACACTACAAAACTGACATGTACTCAACTGAACACTGCACCATCCAAACCTGCTCTCTTTGTACCATCGATTAGAGAGCTTCCTACAAATCACCACAAACAACCACCGCACCACAAACTGGAGGCATGAAGACCTCATAAGGGAAAAAACGGTCACTCCTTTGCAGCCTTTCCCATAATCTCCAAGGAGTTCTTGAGAAATCTGCAAAACCCTATAGAAATTGGTGATAAAAAATTCTGGCAGATCTGAACTTGTTATAGCACCTCTGATACCATGACAAAGTTCAAATCTGCACTAGTATTCAGTTAAGAATAGCAGTAGAAAGAGGTTAGAGGAGATAGAAGAGAGTAGAAGAAGAGGAGAGGAGAAGAAAAGACTGGTTCGAACAAGAGAAAAGTACTCTCTCTAGTTGGCCAGGTTATATTTATAGTTTTCTATAATAAAATAAAATGTCTGTTGTGCCCCTAGCCCTACTTAAGTATGGGACACATCACTTAAACATTACACCTCACACCAAACAAATAAAAAGACCAAACTGCCCCTATACAGTCAACACTAACATGTTACCATTATATACCAACCAAACTCTTCCTCTCAATCTTCAGGTGGCCCTTCCATCCGTTATCTATTTTTCCATACATTGTTCCATCCAGGGGCGTAGCTAGGATTTTTTATTGATGGGGCCAAAGCGTAATAAACATGAATAAGGGGCCAAAAGATAGGAAACATGGGTAGGAGGGGCAAAATATATGTGAGATTTAAATGGCAATTATGGGGATTTTCAAGGCATGGGGGGGGGGGGGCATGGCTCCCTCTGCCACCCCTTGGCTCCATCCATAAAAACTTTCACCTAGACCACTGCGTCCCTAAAGAGAAAAATGGTGGCTTTTTTCTCCTACCCAATCTTCAAACAAACCTTACCATTGTTTCTATACTCAAAACAAACTTCTTTGCCTCGAATGCCAGGTCTCTTCTCCATCTCTTGAATCACCGGTTCACTTAGTTTGGTCACAAGTTCATGATTTTACCATCTCCATCCTCCAAAAGCCATCTTTGACTTCTTGTCCATATATTTCTTCAACATGGTCTCGAGTGAAGCATTCAAGGGAACTTCTTCTTTGTGCGTTCGTTGGACGATTTCTCAATGGTCAATTTCAATGCCATTTTTATCTACTTGATTTCTTCCACTCCTCTGGAATAAAGAGTAAAGAGTTGCAAGGTATGTTTAAGGCCATATTAAAACCTCAAGGTATCTTTAAGTTAGTTTCTAAAAATTCAGGGTATGTTTAAGACTTTTACCCAAAAGAAAATTATACACATAACTACCAAAATTAATTGCTTCTTCCTATAAGAGTTTCTACCAAAGAGCTAAAAACGAAGAAAAAGAAAGAAAAGATGTTGTATAGGTTTTATTGAGTGGAATTACTAAGCACATTGCCATTTCCATAACTATCATCTTAAACAGCAAGAGGAACTAAAGGCTGAACAGCATCCTATTCAATCATTCCCAATTTCACATCTCATCAAGGTGGTTTCTACATTTAATCAAAATTTATCTGGGCATCAAACCTGCATTCCTATGTTTCAGTTAGGAAGTTTTTTGCAGTTTCAGAAATAAACATTCTCCAAGTGAACAGTAGCCTTTTGAAGTAGGAATTGCTTAGTTTCCAAATTTAAGAATTACTCCCCCATTGAATCATTCAAGGCCTGCCAAAAAAATGAATGCATTTAGTTCTCAACCAGTATGATGGATAATTTTTTTTTTGATCAATAACTGTGAATTGTATTGAATTATGATTATGAAAAATTACAAAGCAAGGGGGCTAAACAATCTTAGCACCCGAGTACAACCATTGAACACCAAAATACAATTACAATACAGCCCAAAATATAGAGTTCCTGTTCACCCCTTGTCTAGCTAGACCATCTGCCAGTGAGTTTGCACTTCTCTTTACCCATTTGTACTTGTAGAGAAGATGGGCCCGAATGGCCCATAGGATGTTACTCTATGTTATCTTTATGTTCTTCTCTGTAATGGGCCTTATTCTGGGCCCATGCTCTTCTATGCTCTTTCTTTTGTAATTTCTTGTCCAACCAAGGACCTCTCTTGTAATTACTCAAAGATTAACTTAATAAAAGTGTATTAGAGTGTTAGAGGGAGGTTTAGTTCGAACCTTTCATTCTCTAACCCTCCTTGTCGCAACTCTCTCTCTCATTCTCTAATCTTCTCTTGTTTGTTTTTCTGGTTTTCTTGCACAGTCCCATACTTCTAGGGCTGTTTTTTCAACTTGGTATTAGAGCAGGCCTGAGCTTGGCGTGGCTCTCATGTGGTTATAGTCCAGCCGACTGCATGAGGGTGTTCTAGAGCTAGAAGTTTAGACTCATTTGCCTATATCTTGGAGGTCATTGGAGGGTGCCCAAGACTCTATTCGCTTGGAGAATAGTTCGGTGACCAGGAAGAATCAGAGAGAAGGATTGTTCGGCCTGATTTGAAGCTCAAATAAGAGATTCATACAACTGTAAGTTGCTTCAGTTATTGCTGGGTTATTTTTCTGATTTGGGGAACTGTTAAAGTACTCGAAACCCCTCTATATTTGCTCTACTGTTCGGTTGATGCTGAACTGATTTAACTCAGAGATTTCTAGGTTATTTTCTTATCTTGTTGGACTGCCAAGTGGCCGAAACTTGTTTAGACTCAGTGGTACGAGTCTCTACTTCAGTTCAGATACTTCTTGACCTATATGGAGTGCTCTTGAAGTGATTCTAGTAGTTAACAGTGGGGTGTTGACTGTTTGCATACATAGTGCTTGTAAAAAGGCCTCTTAAGTACTGTGGACTGTATTTTTGCTCTCTTTGGGAAATTATTGTTGGGAACCAAGAATACATAGTGTGTGGAGGTCTGCTGGTTGTTTCTTGAAGGCTGAATCAGGCCTTCTTGTTCTTGAAAGAGCTGCTACCGAACTTGGTTCTCACGGCTGTCAGGACTGAACTGAGTTTGTGAATTGCTGTGTTTGTTGCCGATTCAACTCAGTCTGAGTTCATCAAATCAGTACACTAGTGGAGGCTTGTCGAAACCCTAATTGAAGTTTTTTTTACATAATGGAATTCTCGGATATTGAGATCAAGAGTATTGCTGAATATGGACATACTTTGGGAAACCCAACTGATTCTTTGTTGGCTGTAACCACAGTTAAACTAGATGGAACCAACTATTTGGCCTAGTCACAATCCGTAAAAATTCATATTTGTAGTAGAGGAAAGTGGGGGTTTATCTCTGGAGCAAGAAAGCTCCCCCAGAGAATGATCCCTCTTATGAGAAATGGGTGCAGGAGAATTACACCGTGATTGGGTGGCTCGTGAATTCAATGCAGCTACACAACACTATCTCTGGATGAACTCGTCTAAGGAAATCTGGGATAGTGTTGCAGAAACCTACTCCCAAAAACTGGATGTAGCCAGAGCCTATAAACTAAGGAGTGATGTGAAGAATCTAAGACAGGGGGAGAAATCCCTTGCGGCGTATTTCTCAACTTTCAAACCTCTATGGCAAGAAATTGATCTGATAGAGGTTGTGACATGGGATACTCCCAATGATGCAGAAACCTATAGGAAATTAGTCGAAAGGAACAGGGTTTTTTGAGTTCCTAACTGGGCTAACCCTGAATATGACATCACAAAACAAAATATTCTGTCCAAGGAAAGTGTCTCATTATCACAAGCATATGCTTTAGTCAGTAGTGAAGAAAGCAGAAGACAGGTACAGGTTCAAGGAGTTGGCACTAATGCATTTGCAAATATGGAGGTTAAACCTAAAGGAGTTATAGGGGCTCCTAGTGGCATTGGAAAGGAGGTTGTCTGTGAATATTGCAAGAAGCCGAAGCACACCAAGGACAAGTGCTGGAAATTACATCCCGGGCTTGTTCCTGTTCGATTCCAGAAGAAAAATGATAGTAGGAAGATAGGGAGTGCAAATGCAGCCACGGGTACAGATGCTGAAGTTGAGTATGCCTGTGCACAGTTGGCAGCCATGAAAGTTGAGTATGAAAAGTTTGGAAAGATGATCAGTCATCTTGAAGGAGTGACTTCATCATCCAACCCTTCAGGAAGTTCAACCACCACTACATTTGCTCACTCAGGTATAAGAGCTTCTGCTAACCATGCAACCACCTCAGGTAATCGTAGGACCCCTTGGATCATAGACTAAGGTGCTTCTGATCACATGACCAACCTTTCCACATTGTTTGCTTCATATGATTTGCTTCCTGGTCGTGACAAAATCACCTTAACCGATGGCTCTCTTAACTCTATTTCTGGCAAGGGAACTGTCAAGGCTACGAACTCCTTACTCCTATCTTCCACCATTCATGTACCTAGACTAAATACCAATTTGTTATCTGTAAGTAGCTTAACCAAGTCATTGAATTGTTGTGTAACCTTTTTTCCCTCTCACTGTGTTTTTCAGGATCTAGAGTCTCAGAAGGTGATTGGAGTGGCCATGAAGCGAATGGAATATACTTGCTTGACACTCCTGGACAATGCCTTGATCATCCTAAGAATGCTGCCTTTGGATCTACCTTGTCAGAGTCTGTTAGTCGAATCGTGTTGAGTCATTATCGTTTGGGTCATTTGCCTTTTTCTGCTTTAAAGTCATCTATTTCCTAAATTGTTTAAGGGAGTCGGTGTGTCTAGTCTTAATTGTGAGTCTTGTCAGTTATCAAAGCATTGTAGAAACAATTACCCTTTGAACAATAAAAGATCTTTTCATTTTAATATTGTGCACTCTGATTTTTCTATGGGGGGCTACAGATATTTCATCATGTTTATTGATGACTTTTCTAGATTCACTTGGATATACCTAACGAAATCTCGTGAAGAAGTTCCAAGACTTGTGAGGCAATTTCATGAATTTGTTTTAACTCAGTTTGATACTAGAATCAAGATTTTCAGATCTAACAATGCAAAAGAGTATTTTGAGAAGAGTTTATCCTTGTATCTCTCTGACATGGGAGTTGTTCATCAAAGTTTTTGTGTTAGAACCCCTGAACAGAATGGAGTTGCTGAAAGAAAAAATAGGCATATTGTTGAAGTTGCAAGGAGCCTTTTGTTTGCCTCACATGTTCCCACAAGATTTTGGGGTGATGCTGTTCTCACTGCTACCTATCTCATAAACCGTATGCTATCCAGGGTTCTAGGGTTTAAATCCCCCTTCAGTCTTCTTCATCTACACAAGGATCTCTTCCCGATTCCTCTCCGTGTGTTTGGCTGCACTTGTTATGTTCACATTCCAAGTGCTCAGAGACATAAGTTTGAACCAAAAGCCCACAAATGCATTTTCCTTGGTTATTCCCCCACACAAAAGGGTTACTGTTGTTTTGATCAAAAGACTGACACTCGATATGTTCCAATGGATGTTACTTTTGATGAACTTTCTCTTTTTTATGGGTCCTCTTAGGAAGGACATTGTCAACAAGCGGAGAGTTTGTCACAAGTGTTTGTTCTTCCTCTCCCTGTCCCAGTTGAGTCTCTTGATGGGCCTGTGTCCTCACAAAATGAATCAAGGGAGGACCAGTCACTTCATTCTTCTTGTCCTAGTATTCCTATCTCTTTACCTCCTCGTCCTAACCACAATCCCAAAGTGTATTACAGGCAAAGGTCTAGGAATGAGCATGTTGTTTCTCTTACAATAGATGAGCCTCATACACTTCCAATCGCAGATGAGACAACAAGTGCTGTTTTAACCTCTTTGGAACCATCTTTCCCGGATCTTGATGTTCCTATTGCTGTTAGGAAAGGAAAACGGAAGTGCATTGCACATTGCATTTCCAAACACCTTTCTTATGACTTACTTTCTCCTTCATACTTTGCTTATATCTCTTCATTTGCTTCTAACCCTATTCCTAGGTCTGTGTCAGAAGCTCTTGAGATTCCAGAATGGAGAGATGCCATGAAATCTAAAATAGATGCCCTACACAAAAATGATACTTGGGAAGTGGTGGATTTGCCTGAAGGGAAGGATCTAGTTGGTTGCAAGTGGGTTTTTACCATTAAATACCAAGCTGATGGGACTATTGAGAGGTATAAGGCCAGACTGGTTGCCAAAGGCTGCACACAGACGTATGGGATTGATTACCTAGAGACCTTTGCTCCTGTTGCTAAGATAACATCTGTGAGGGTTCTCTTATCTCTAGAAGCTCATTTTGATTGGCCCCTTTATCAGTTGGATGTAAAGAATGTGTTTCTGAATGGTGACTTACATGAGAAGGTCTATATGTCTCTCCCTCCAGGAATGTATGGAAGTGATATGCAAGGAAAGGTATGCAAATTGAAGAAATCTCTTTATGGCCTCAAACAGTCTCCTAGAGCATGGTTTGAGAAATTTAGAACACTTGTTAAATTTGGCTATACTCAGACATAATCAGATCATACTCTTTTTGGTGAAGAGAAGTGAATCTCTGGCAGTATATCTCATTGTGTATGTTGATGACATTGTTGTGACTAGTAATGATGCCTCAGGAATTCGTGCTCTTAAATCTTTCCTTCGTATAGAATTTGAGATTAAGGATCTGGGGGAGTTGAGATACTTCCTTGGCATAGAAGTTGCTAGATCCAAGGATGGGATTTTTATCTCCCAAAGGAAGTATGCCCTTGACTTATTCTCTGAAACTGGGAAGATAGGTGCTAGACCAGTTGCAACTCCTATTGATATGAGTCACAAACTTTCTGTTTCAGATGGGACATTGTTGGAAGACAAAGGGGTCTTTCAGAGACTTCTTGGGAAGCTCCTGTACCTGTGCATGACTCGACCAGATATTGCATATGCTGTCAGTTGTATCAGTACATGCATGCCCTCGAGATACTCATATGGCAGCTGCAGAACGAGTTTTGTGTTATTTGAAAGGCTCTCCAGGAAAAGGGATTTTGTTTACCAAGCATGGACATCTGAAACTTGAAGCCTATACTAATGCTGACTGGGTTGGAAATATTGATGACAGAAGATCTACTTCAGGGTATTGCAGTCTAGTGGCTAGTAATGTTGTCTCTTGAGGAGCAAGAAACAATCAGTTGTGACCCGATCCTCAGCAGAAGCAGAATATAGGGCCATGGCACATAGAGTCTCTGAACTGTTGTGGCTAAGGTCATTGATGGAAGAACTCGGGATTGATTATGACAAGCCAGTGATGCTGTACTGTGATAATCAGGCTGCCATCAACATTGCCCACAACCCCGTACAACATGATAGAACCAAACATATTGAGGTTGATAGTCACTTTATTCGAGAAAAAGTCTCTTCGGGTGAAGTGTGTCTACCATTCATTACTTCTGAAGGACAATTGGCAAATTTTCTCACCAACGGTATTCCCAAGGCAAGGCTTCAGCATGACACTGGCAAGCTGGGCATGATTAACATCTATGATCAGCTTGAAGGGGAGTGTAGAGAAGATGGGCCGAATGGCCCATAGGCTGTTATTCTATGTTATATTTATATTCTTCTCTGTAATGGGCTTTATTCTGGGCCCATACTCTTCTATGCTCTGTTTTTTGTAATTTCTTGTCCAACCAAGGGCCTCTCTTGTAATTTCTCAAAGATTAACTTAATAAAAGTGTATTAGAGTGTTAGAGGGAGGTTTAGTTCGAACCTCTCATCCTCTAACCCTCTTTGCCGCAACTCTCTCTCTCTTAACTTCTCTAATCTTCTCTTGTTTGTTCTTTCTGGTTTTCTTGCACAATCCCATACTTCTAGGGCTATTTTTCAACTATACTGAATTTCAATATCCTTGGTCAGCCACTTAAATTTTCTCTTTCCATTGTTGTAATTCCATATCCTAGAGTTATCCTCTTTTAACCAGTTCACCACAACTTCAAAGTCTCCTTCTATGATCAGCTTATTAAAATGCATATCCTTGACTCTTTGTACCCCTTCAAAAGCTGCGAGAATCTCAGCCCCAAGGAATCTCCCTCCCCTATTGGTCCAGAATACATGGCTAACAGATTCCCTTGTTTATCTCTTATTGCTCCCCCTATACCGGATGGCCCTGGGTTGCCCATAAAGCTGCCATCAAAATTCAGTTTAATGAAGCCAAGAGGTGGAGGAATCCAACAAGAGATTGACGCCTTCTTAGCTGAAGCTAATTCTGCGATCTCCTTCCAGTTTCTTAGCATCTCATCGACTGAGAAATCTGCAAACAGTCCAACAAACTGCAGCCCTCATACATCTCCACATAATCTTGGCCCTTTTTGTTGGCCAACTCGGCATGGAACTGAACAAACTTTGCACATTCAAAGGGGGGTCCACCTGCACCCAAACAAAGAAGTACACCATTTCCAAATGACTTTAGTAAACTAGCAGGAGAATAGTAAATGGTGTCCAGACTCACCATCAGCTTTACAGAGAGCACACCAGTGAGGACACAAACAACTATTGGGTCATTTTCTTTGAAGTAAATTTCATGTATTAACTCTTTCCAAAAAGGCAACAGAAACTCCCAACCTTTGGAGGTATAGGAAGACACCACACCTCTTTAACAGGGAAGGACAAACCCAAAGAAGAAGGTTGTGTTAGGGCTTTAAAGAAAGAAGCACAAGTGAAAGAACCCGAGGGGGTGAGTGTCCAAATGATGGACAATTATAACCAAATTAGTTTTATGTGCACACTTCTTTGGAAAACCAACTTTTTTCTTTTCTTTTGTTTCCTTTTTTGTGATCTTCTATGGAGAAAAACATCTAATGTGGTACTTTTTTTTAACTCAAAGATGGTCCAAGAAGCTATATGTAAAAGGAGTGAAAGGATCATTGTCATACCCTCAGATCCTTTTAACTTGTTACAATTTGCGGCATATTTGATACCATCTCCAATAGGCACCTACAATTTAGCTTAATGGTTATTCAAAAACTATAAAAGAAGTAAACATCCTAATGAAAAAAATAATGGGAAAATTTCAATAGAAAGATAAGGTTATACCATACTAATGTTGATGCGATTATCCTCCATTATATTTTTATTGAAATTTCTAATGCTGATTGTCTTTGGGTCATTTACCTGGTCATAATAAAGCAATTGTGCACAAGTCCTTTTTCCAACAGTAAACCACCAAGATGATACACGTTGCTTACCAGTGGATCAGCAACTTTTCCATGCCACAGAACATTATCAACCACAATCATGCCACCAACCCTCACCTGCAGTAGGAAGTGATAAACAAAGGTATCTTTACCATCTGGTTATTCAAAACGGCATGGTACCTATGAACTAAATGAAATGAATGAAATGGAACAAACAATTCCAATAGCAATTGGCCAAAATAGCATAATTTTATCTTACCAGTTGCAATAGTAACTCAAAATATTCATGGTATTTTCTTTTCTCAGCATCAAGAAATGCAAAATCATAGCTGCACAACAACAAGACACAGAATGTTATAGCACAATCGAATGTTTTACAAAAGGATAATCAAAAAGTAATGTAAAAAATTAAAAAGAGTTGTAAAGAAAAGATTATTATATATGTAGACATCCAATTTGCACTTGCTAACCTTCTTTTAAGAAATCGAGTATGTTTCCTTTAAGGCTTTGATAACCTTTTCATACCTCCAAGGGTAAAATGCAAAACAGGGTTACAAGCTTTCTAGGATCCCTAAAGGCAGATTAGGAATTTACCCAAACAATCATGCCGATCAGCTAATTGGACCAGACCAATCTGTACAGAAAGTCAATTGGCAGAAATTTCATGATTTTTCCAACCCTAGATCAATGGAATCAAAGGTTTTAGGGCTTAACCAATCCATGCACTCTGACCAAACACCCCACTTATATGAAAAGATACACTAATAGTGTTAAAAATAACATGTACTAATAAAGTGAAAGAGGCACTAAATAAGATGAAAAGGGAAAAGACAATAGGACCTAATGATATTCCGATAGTAGTATGGAAAGGTATGAGGTAGGCTTATTATGTCTAGCAATTTAATAAGATAATAAAGAAAAGATAAAATTTTGATGTTATTGATAAAAGAAAGGATAATGAAAGAAAACATGTGTAATGAATGGAGAAAGAGTAGTATGGTGCCTATATTTAAGAACAAAGGCGATATACAATGTTGTAATAACTACCACGGGATTAAACTTGTACCTCTTTAGGCTCCTCCTCTTGTTCATCCTTCAAAGAGCAAGTTCATATTAATACAGCAAGTTCATATTAATTAGCAGCTTGAAGGATACTTAAATGGGGCTGTTGATAAACCTGATGAATCAGACACCAAGGCATTTTCACAATCGAAACTTGATAACGGAAAAATTGTCTCTTGGATTCTCAGCTCTATTGTTTCTCACATTGCTATTCCTATGAGGAGAATGCAAAACAACCTATGAAATGTATTCTTATTTGAAGGTCTATCATCAGCCCAATATGTCAAGACAGTACCAAATTGAGTCTGAAATATTTACCTATTGTCAGAGAGACAAAAAGATATAGGAATATTATGTGGGTTTTCTCGACTTGTGGGCAAAATATGAATTAGTTCACATTGAGCCATTTGATTCAGTAGAGTGTGTTAAGTATCTACATAAGCACTTTGAGAGGAGGAAAGTGAACCATTTCCTCATGAGACTGAGACCTGAATACAAGACTATTCAGTCCAATATTTTGAGTAGGGGTACAATACCAGATTTAGATTTTGTGATGGGAGAATTGCTGGGAGAGGAGACTAGACTTATGACTGCTGCAAATCTGGAAGGGAAGCAATTTGAATCTAGGGCTGAGACAGTTATTATTGCACAAGGGAGTAAGAAATCTGGTGGAAAGGATATGTCTAAAACCCAATGTTATGAATGCAAAGGTTTTTGACATATTGCTTCACACTGCAAGAAGAATGATTGCTCATACTATAAGCAACATAGTCATATCATTTCAGATTGTCCTGTTCATTCACGGCTTACCAGGTATCTGAAGGACAGATGACTAATGCACACAAATGTCAAAGGTAAATCTTTTGCTCCCATGAACAGGGAAGACATATGAGAACTAGTATCCTCTGTTATTTCATCTGCATTTTCTGATATTGGCTTATCTTGTGAGTTCTCTAGTTATTGTTCCCCGAACCATCAAATAAATCTCCGGAGATCCATCATAAGCATATTGTTATTGCCAATGGTGAAAAACTGAATATCATTGGGTGTAATGATTTGTGTTTGAAGTTCTCACCCTTGACTTCCCTTACCAAAACCTTCTTTGTTCCCAATTGGTTGATGAAGGTTACATTCTAACATTTTCTTTTGATGGTTGTTTGATTCAAGGCCGACGCACTGGGAAGGTGAAAAAAAAGGGGCATAGACTGGGCCACATGTTTGCATTGGAATTCGAGGGATCTCAATTAGCATTGGAATTCGAGGGATCTCTATGATGCTGAGCTGCGGCTCATGCTGAGTCAAGTTCACGTGTCATCATTTTATAGGTTGGGTCAAATCGTCCTCCATCAATTGCCCCCACTCCTTGGGCTGAGAGCGTTAGCTTAGCGCAAGGAGTTCATGAAGTATGATGGACTGATTTGACCAAAATTCAAACTTGATTGACTACTCACATTAAATGCGTTCGCGGGAATCAGGAGATTTTCTGACTTCTCAGATTTCGAAAACGTGCTATAGTGGCTCTTAACTCCGGATGTCGTGCAGCCGTCATTACTTCAATCATGGGATACGTGCAACCAATTGCCTTTCAGTTTTCAGAAGGCGTGCGGTCAACGCACCTGCGAACCGTTGGATCTACCTTAATTTGGGCCGTTGAATCGGAGGCGTGAAGGCTATAAATAGAAGGGCCCTCTGGGTCTCATTTTCCCCCACACCATCTTGCTGTCTTCGGATTCTGAGGTCGCGCATCTGTCAAGTCTACTCGAGTTCCTCAGTTCACTCCGTCTCGTCCCTTTCGGTGAGTCTCGATTACTATCAGTCATCTCTGGGTACCCGTACTACACTTGTCATCGGGGCGGTGACCAGGATAATGATGCTCCCTCGAGCTCAGGGGGAGCTTGGGAATAGGCTCCGGGGGCTCGGGAGACCTCCAGTGATGAAGCCTCCACTTCCCTGGGAAGGGAGCCTGATACTTTTGGCCCTTCCTCCATGATAGAGGGGAGACTTAGGTCTCTAATTAGCTATTTCCACCTTCCCAGGGACCTCATCTACTGTCTTCCCACCGGTAACTTTTTGTGGGAGCATAGCCCCAATGAGATAGTCATCTACCAAGAGCAGCTTGAGGCTGGCCTGCGTCTCCTCTTGCACCCCTTGATAGTGGAGGTGCTAAACCACTTTAACGTCACCATTGATCAACTTCATCCCAATGCCATTCGGAACATGGTTGGGACTATATCATTGTGTCATGAATACTATCTTCCCTTGAACCTCGACGTTTTTTCTGCTATCCTTTGTATAAAGAATGCCACTCTCGGGGCTCCACCGGAGAGGCGTCTCTACTACTTCTCTCCATGCTGTGGCTATAAGCTCTTATACGAGCTTCCGAATAAAATTCCTGCCTGGAAACGGGATTATTTTTTGGTCCACAACCCTGAGGGGTGGCCCTTCCCTACTTCTTGGGGAGATGCCATCCATGACTCCGGGGTCGAGCTGGACCCCGATACTAAAAAAACGATGCTGTCCTGGGCATCAGTTGGCTTCCTCTGTTCGGATAACTTGATCGAGGAGAAGCTGGTGCAGGCCAGCCTGAGACCGGGTAGGTTGCCTCTTTAGGTCGCATAGTACCTTGTCACAGTGTTGTATATACGCGCACTTTGTTTTCACCGAACTGACATTCTACGTTTTCTTCTTGGTAGCCATCATGTCAGGTGTTGATTCGCGCCGCCTTCTGTCAAGCAACCAGAGGCGCAAAGTAAAAAGGTCGCGCCCCGACCAGACTCCCCCCTCCGAGGGTACTGAGTTCGAGTCTGCTGAGCCGGGTTTCACCTCTCCACCGCCTCCATCCGAAGGGGGTGCCGGCGGGGCCAGCCTCGAGGAGGGCGAGCTACCGTAGCAAGAGTTATTCCCTTCGGGTTCCTCTTGGTTGTTTCCCTATCCGCAACTCCTAGTGGGGAACTAGGAGGGCATAAACGACTTCGTCCTAGCTCGCGGGAGAAGCCAAAGAGCGATCTGCAACAAGGAGGTCGCTAAGTGGGGGGCGATGAAGCTTGGGGATCTTGCCGCGCTCGCTGCTTCTCACTGTATGGTGGTAAGTGGTCTTTCTATCTTCCTTTGCCCTCCTTTCCTTTTTGTTGTTTTTTGACTCCTGTCTCTTGTTAGCAGGTAAACACTGCCATACACACCATGGCCCTCCAGACGCATGTCCACTCATGCGATGCTCATATCCAGAAGGTCAACCTTCAGAAGCTTCAGGGCGAGCTCGACCGGACTCGGGGCGAGCTCCTTCACACTCATAAGGGGAGCGAGTCCCAAGAGCTGCTCATTCGAGACCAGGAGGCCCAGATCGCCAGGCTTTCTGTAGAGAGTGAGCTTTATAGGGAGGAGTCGTCAAGGGTGGCTGCGGAGAGGGAGCTCCTTCGCCAACATGTTCATGATTTGGGGTCCACTCTATTGGATCGAACTCGAAACTTTGACAACATGGTGGAGGCCGAACGAGAGAAGGCGGTCTGGGACTTCAAAGATTCCCAAGAATATCATGACCTTCAGGTAGAATATGGATCGAGTTTGTACCACTCTGGGTTTAAGCTCTGCCGGTGGTTGATCCAGAAGAAATTCTCTGAGCTCAACCTCGATGGCATCACCATGAAAGGTCTGTCTACCGAGACGGCGGACCAGGCGGAGGAAGAGGAGCCTGACTCTTTGGAGGACGAGGACGAGGAGGCGGATCCCTGAGGCTTTGGCGGCATTTTTCTAGACTTCTGGTGGCTCCCAGGTTCCATAAACCCAGTCTTGAAAAGATCCTTTGTTGGGCGGTTGTGCCCTTTCACTGTTAGACTTTTCTCAAGCTGTTTAGCTCGGTTATTGCTTTATCATTTGCTATTTTTCTTTCTTCCCCCCCCCCCCGCCCCCTTTTTTTAATGGTAATGAAATTTCTTCTTTTTCTTCCAAGTATGATGTGCTCTCTTTATTTTTGCTAAGGCTATCTCAACACCCAAGCTATTAGAGCTACATACCCGAAGTAGGACTTCTCGATAGTCGTTATCTCGAACTGTCCCTCAATCATTTAAGGCATCTCTATGGTGCACGGTGAGGTGATTACCATGTGCATCTGACCCATACACTTGTCGGTTATTCCTTAGTTCAACCAACGCACTGAGGCGAGCTATGTTTCATGGGGTTTAAATCCAAGCTATTTACACCTCTGATATTTCATACATTGACTTCATCACTGAAGTGGCTAAGTCTTTCTTGATGTCGAGGTCTCAGTTAGCTCGGTGTTTAAGCCCATAAGCTGGGGGGGTGACTTATAGTCTGCCTTTGTGGTTTGCCCATGCTATGGAGAAGACTGAGTCTTATTACGCCGAGGTCACGTTAGCTTGGCATTTTGGCTCTTAGGCTCTAGGAGCGACTCGTGGTCTACTTAGTTGTTACAGGTGATATTGTCTCAAGTTGACAATATTCAATGCCCGAGGTACTTGTTTCCCTTCGAGGGTCTCGAGCTCATATGTTCCCTCCCCGAGCACTCGTTTCACTCGGTAAGGTCCTTCCCAATTGGACCCGAGCTTGCCAACACCGGGCTCAGGTACCATAACTTTACGGAGGACCAGGTCATCAACGCGGAGGTTCTGCTTCTTAACCCTGGTGTTATAGTATCGAGCTACTTTTTGTTGGTAAGTTGCGGTCCTGATGTACGCAAGGTCCCTTACTTCGTCGAGTAGATTGAGGTTGGTACGTAGTTCATCTTCATTTGTCTTGTCATTATATGCTTCCAGTCGTAGCGTAGGCACTTCGATCTTTGCTGGGATAACTGCTTCGGTGTCGTAGGTGAGGTTGAAGGGAGTCTCTCCTGTGGTAGTTTTCTCCATGGTTCAGTAAGCCTATAGAACACTGGGTAGCTTGTCTGCCCACAATCCTTTAGCTCTATCCAAATGTGCCTTCAGTCCGTAGAGGATGGCTTTGTTTGTGACTTTAGCTTGACCGTTTGCTTGAGGGTGTGCAACTGAAGTGAAATTCTGTCGTATCCCCATATCTTGGCACCAGTTCTGGAAATTGATGTCCTCAAACTGCTTGCCATTGTTAGAAATTAGGAGGTAATCCGAAGTGGCACACAATGTTTTTCCAAAAGAAGTTTTGGACATTCCGGGCTGTAATTGTTACAAGAGGTTCAACTTCTACCCAGTTGGTGAAGTAATCCACTGCTACTACTAAGAATTTCCTCTAGCTTGTTGCTGGCGGGAACGGTCCAAATATGTCGATGCCCCATCGTGCGAAAGGCCACGGGCTGGTGAGATACTTGACGTCGGCAGCGGGCTGGTGGTGGATATTGGCGTGCTTCTGGCATTTATCACATTTTCTAACGAGCTCAATGGCGTCTGCTTTCATTGTTGGCTAATAGTGCCCCTATCGTAGTGTTTTTGGGGCAAGGGCCCTGCCCCCCAAGTGTTTGCCGCACAGACCCTCATGAGTGTCGCGGAGTACGAGATCGGCTTCGGTAGGTTGCAACAGCGCAGGAAGGGGAGCGTGTAGGATATTCAGTACAACCATTCGACTATTATGACGTATTTGGCTGCCTGGCGTTCTACTCTTCTAGCCGCATTGGGATCTGTAGGGAGGGTCTCGTGTTGCAAGAAGCTCGCGAGCGGGTCAATCCAGCTCGGCTCTGCTTGGACCCCCCCCCCTCCCGAGAATGCTAGGCCGAGGCAGGTCCTCTATGTACACGGTTCTCATGGTGATATCGCTGGTGCTGGCTAACCAGGACAGGGCGTCGACCTCAGTGTTCTCCGAGCTTCAAGTGTGACTGGATGTTGAGTAGAGCCTCTCTTACTTTGGCTAAGTATGCAAACATGGTTGGTTCGCGAGCTTCGTAATCTCCTGTGACTTGGTTGACTACGAGTTGGGAATCGCTGCAAATGACGATGTGCTTGGCTTTTACTTCTCTGGCTAAAGCTAGCCCAGCTATCAACTTTTCGTATTCCGCTTCATTGTTGGATGCCGTGAACTCGAAGCGTAGTGTGTACTCCAATTTTGTGTCACTTGGGCCGTGCAGAACTATTACGGCTCCACTGCCCTACTGGTTCGAGGAGCCATCTACGTGAAGGATCTAGGGCTCCTCATCCCAGTTCACACTCGGCCTAACCGGGAGAGATGCCACACTGGCTGCTACTTCACGGTGCTCGGACTCAACCGGCCTAGGAGCTTCGGGCTTGCCTGAACTAGGGGCCTCGTGCTCAACCGGCTTGGGAACTTCAGAGCTGAAGGTGCACTCTGCAATGAAATCTGCTAAGGCTTGGGCCTTAATAGAAGTTCGCAACTTGTATTGGAGGTCATATTCGCTGAGCTCAACGGCCCACTTAGTCGACCAGAGACCTCGGGCTTAAGTAAGACTTGCCTTAGAGGTTTGTGAGTGAGGACGATAACAGTATGAGTCTGGAAGTACGGATGGAGCTTCCAAGTTGCGATTACCAGTGCGTAGGCTAGCTATTCTATCTATGGATATCCCGTCTCTGCTCCCTACAATACTTTACTAACACAATAGATGGGTCGTTGGACCCGATCTTCTTCCTTTATTAGTATCGAGCTAACCACTTCGTCGCTTGCCGAGAGGTACAACTCTAAAACATCGCCCTCTTCGAGCCGGGTTAAGATTGGCACACTAGCGAGGTATTTCTTGAGCTCATCAAATGCAAGCTAGCAGTCTTGGGTCCATTCGAACCCTTTGCTTTTAATTGCCTTGAAGAAAGGCAGACAGTGGTCCGCTGACTTGGACATAAAGCGGCTCAGGGCGGCTAAGTGGCCATTCAATCTCTGAACCTCCTTCAACTTCCGGGGTGGTCTCATATCTAAGATGGCCTTAATCTTATCCGGGTTGGCCTCAATGCTGAGCCGGTTAACGATGTATCCTAGGAATTTGCCTGAGCTGACACCGAAGACACACTTGTTTGGATTCAACTTCATGTTAAATCGTCTCAGAATTTGAAAGACAAAATGCAAGTCTTGTATTAATTCATGTGAGTATTGGGTTTTGACGACAATGTCGTCTACATAACACTATTTTCCTACCAATTAATGGCTCAAATAATTTATTTACAAGCTTTTGAAAGGTTGCCCCAGCATTTTTCAACCCGAAGGGCATAACCTTGTAACAATATAGACCGAACTTTGTGATGAAGGCAATTTTTTCTTCGTCCGCCAGGTCCATCCTGATTTGGTTATATCATGAATAGGCATCTAAGAAACTCAGCAACTTGTGCCCTGAGGTCACGTTCACCAGGCAGTCGATTCTGGGGAGAGGGAAGCAGTCTTTTGGGCAGGCTCGGTTTAGGTTGGTGAAGTCGGCGCACATGCGCCACTTGTCATTAGCCTTCTTTACCAGAACGGGGTTGGCTACCCAGCTCGGGTAATGGATTTCTCTTATGAAGTCGGCTGGGAGGTGCTTCGCGAGCTCCTCGTCAACTGCTTTCCATCGCTCCGGGGCTAGGTTGCGTTTCTTCTATCTAACAGGCCTAACTACAGGATTAGTATTGAGCTTGTGAGTTATAAGATTAGGATCTATACCGGACATCTCTGCCGTGGACCATGAAAAAATATCTAAGTTTTGAAGTAGGAAACTTACTAGTTTGGATCGCAGGGGTTCTTGGACTGAAGCACCAATCTGAAGTGTTCGAGCTAGGTCTTCTGCAGAAGTCGGAATGGCAACTATTTCTTCCGTGGGTGCAACTCGTTCTTCACCTTGCTCCGTAGGTCACTCTGGTTCGAGGTTGTCAGCCACCTTGGTCTTTCCCTTGAGGGCAGTGACATAGCACTTGCGAGACTCAAGCTGGTCGCCCCACGCTACCCCTACTCCGAAGTCTATGGGGAACTCCATTGCCAAATGATAAGTGGAGACCACCGCCCGTAGGACATGGGTGATCGGACGGCCTATTATGGCGTTGTACAGGGAGAGGTTCGTGACCACCAAGAAATCTTGGTTGAGTCTGACTATGTTGGGCCATGTGCCGACTTCCACAGGTACTGTTATTTTCCCGAAGGGCCTGACTTCTTCTCCGCTGAAGCCCACTAGGGGAGTATTAGCAGGCTTCAAGTGACTTCCTTGCAACTGAAGCTGGTCGAGCACGACTTTGAAGAGGATGTCTGCTGAGCTACCTGAGTCAACGAGGATGCGCCTGAGCTTGAAATCATTGATCCTTACTTTTACGACAAGTGCGTCATCGTGGGGGGAGTGAACCCCGCGCGCATCGTCATCCTTAAAGAAGTTTGGTTCCTCTGTCTTTGGCTGCTTAGGAGGATTCTGCTCTTCTTTGGCAGCTTCGCAAACTGATGTCCAAGCTACCGCCGAGGTACAGCCTGCAATGATCGAGCCTCTAACTATCATGTGGATGGTGCCCCGAACTTGCCTCTCTTCCGGGGCTGCCTCTGTGACTGCTCTGTCGGCCTGTTGCTAGACTCGGGAACATCCTTACCGTGCTCCCCTTGCCGACTTGCTTTATTACTATTTTGTACAAAATTCCTTAGATATCCGCAACGAATGAGTTCCTCTATCTCGTCGCGGAGATTTTTACAGTTCTCGGTACTATGACCGTGGTCTCTGTGAAAGCTACAATATAAATTTTTATTCCTCTCATTAGGATTCCCCCTCAGGTGGGGTGGCCACTTCATGTACGAGGCATCCTTGATTGCCATCAGGACTTCAGCACGCTTAGCATTCAGTGGGGTATAGTCAGTTCGGTCCGCTACAAGGGGTCGGAACGGCTGACCTGGCTTTGCCCCCAAAGCTAAAATCCTTCTTTCGGTTGTCTCCTTGGCTGGAAGGCTCTCCTTCTTTTTTCCTTTTCTCGGGCACGCTCTCACCCTTCTGGTTGATCTCTTCCTCCGTGGCTATAAACCTGTCTGTGAGCTTGAGGAATAAAGTTATGGTCGTCGGCTGGTTGACAACTATGTGCCACTTGAATTCTTTGTGCGCCACGCCCTTCTTGGCCGCTGCAAGGCGCACTATGGTGTCTAGGTGTGGTATCTGCATGCATGCATCGTTGAACCGCTTGATATAGCCCCGGATGGACTCTCCCTCTATCTGGACTATGTTGAGAAGACTTTCCTCAGTTCGCGAGCACCGCTTGCTGGTGGCAAAGTGGGACGCGAAGCTTGTGCGAACTGCGCCCAACTTCTTATTGATCCAAGTGCAAGGTTTCGGTACCATGTGTAGGCCACTCCTCTGAAAGTGGTGGAGAAATCCATGCACATGCAAGACTCACTAGCCCTCGCCAGGTGCATTTGTGACTAGAAAGCGTCTACATGATCATTCGGGTCGAATGACCCATCATACTTGTCGAGAGGGGGAGCTTGAAGTCTTTGGGCATTGGAACTGACAGGAGCTCGGGAGATAGGGAGATGGAATAGAAAGGAGGGGCACTTTAGCTTCACCCAAGCTTACCTCTTCTCTACCTCTAAGCTTGGGCAGGTTGTGGGTGGTAGTTCGACGAGCTCGACGGTGGCATCTTTGCTTCTTTACGGGCTCTGCATTGGTATTGCTCACTTTCGTGCTGTTAGGAATGGTTTGCGCAGGAAGTAGCTCGGGCTGCTGGTGATAGTTGCGGACATAGGGGTTCTGCTTAGAGTCTGCAACTAGGATCTCGAACCGGTTCTCCAGAAGTGGGGCTTCGAACTTCGATTGCTGAGATGACGTAGACCTGGCGAGCTGGGGTCCTCCCGACTTGACTGCCCGTAGTGAGACCAGAGTGGCTGGTCTTTCTTTTCTGCCTCGAGAGGAGGCTTGGCTCTTAGGGGTGTTCTGGGAAGCCTCTCCTTGGCAAGAAGGGCATTCATCCTAGCAGCGAGACCTAGCTTGCCATAAGGCTGGGTTCCGAGGAGGGAGTTGAGGTTGAAGTTGGGGCTGATGCTGAGGCAGCTGAGGGAATTGCTGCTGATAGTGATACTGAGAGACTTGGTGCAGCACTTGTTGCTGGTAGAGTTGGTGTTGCTGAAGCTGCTGCACTTGGCCTTGCATGGCCCATATGCACTGCATCAAATGGCCAAGTTTGTTTTGGCTGGTCGCCAGAGGGACAACAGTTGGTTCAGCGAAGGTTGTCCCAACAGAGGGGGAAGGGGCAGGCACGCCTCCGCCTGCTGAGAGACGTGGATGCAGACTGTTGAAAGGACAGGGATTGCACCGTCAGGCAAGGGATGTGGCGCAGTTTGATCGATCCAGTCTGTCAGATAGAAGCTTCTTGAGAAACGCTCGCACTGCTCACTTGCGAGCTATTTTGTAGCTAGCTTAGGAATACTTGAGGGCTGCCCTTCCAATGACTTATCTGCTTAGGGGCTTGAGTGAGCTGGTTTCCCTAGCTCGCGAGCTAAGGTAGCATCGGGATATCCCCTTCAAGGTAGCTCGGGGAACCCGAAGCTCGTGTTGTAGCGAGCTTCTTCTTTGGCGAGCTGTGATATAGTGAGCTGCTTTATGGGCTTGTTACTTAGCCATTATCAGGCTATGATGCTGAGCTGCGGCTTGTGTTGAGTCAAGTCCACATGTCATCGTTTTGTAGATCGGGCTAAATCGTCCTCCATCAGTTAGGGTTATCCAAACTCTAAAAAACTTAATTTTTGTTTGACACTGGTTTTGTATGACTCTTACTCAACCCGCCACCAATAACCCCATAAGTGATACCTCTATTGTCTTGTCTTCCATAGATATTCGTCATTCTTACTAGCAAGCCATTATGCTATGGATGCAGAGATTCAAGCCTTGCATGAGAATGACACTTGGGACCTTGTTCCAGCTCCTTCTGATGGCTTTCTTCTTGGGAGCAAGTGGGTTTATTCTATTAAGTTGAAATCTAATGGCTCCTTAGATCGATACAAAGCCTGTCTTGTGGCTCAGGGTTATACACAAGAGTATAGAATTGATTACGAGGAGACATTTGCTCCAATGGCCAAGATCACTACAATTCATGTCCTTTTAGCCTGGGTTGAAGTAGACCCCTCAGGCATGGTTTAAGAAATTCAAAGATGTTGTTGTGGATGCTAGGTATAGTCATAGTGATTCTGATCATTCTTTCTTTGTTCGAAAAGGCCTCGGGGTTTTACAATTCTCTTCTTCACAAATCCATTCACATAAAGGACTTGAGTCCTCTCACCTATTTCTTAGGACTTGAAGTCCAAAGAAATCATCAGGGATATTTTATTTCCCGACACAAATATGCTTTGGTTTTGTTTGGTTGGCCGGCCTTACAGATAATAAGCAAGTTGATACTCCCTTGGAGATGAATATTAAATTGTCCAAGTCAAAAGGTCCCTTACTCATTGATGCCTCCATCTATCATCAACTAGTGGGTATCCCTTATATATCTCACTATGACTCGACTTGACATCTCTCACGCAGTTCAGGTTGTCAGCCAGTTTGTCTCTGCTCCACGTCAACCCCATTTGACTGACGTACACTGAATTATCTGCTATGTTTGTGGCACTTTATCACAAGGACTATTATTCTCCCCATCCTCTCCTATCCATTTGAAGGCCTATGCTGATGTTGATTGGGAAGGTTGTCCCGATACTGGTCGCTCTACTACTGGGTGGTGTGTTTTCATGCTTGATTCTCTTATCTCATGAGATGTGATTCAAAACTAATAAACTCAATAGAATATTTCAGAATAAAGTAAAAGAAATCAGAGAAGAAGAAGGAGACAGCAAGAAGAAGGAAGAAGATTGGGGAAGAAAGGAGAAAGAAAGGAGGAGTTTGAATGTCTCCTCTTTCCCCTACTCTTTTTTTTTATCAAAACTCTTCCCCCTACTCATATCTTTTATAAAACATACTTAAGTTACATAAATTACAAGGAGGCCCTTAAGTAGGCGTCCACTTCAGCACGAAACTTAAAAAAACATAAAAAGAACTAAAGGCCCAATAAGTAAACATAACATGAAAGAACTAATAAGAAAGACATTAATGGGCTAGGGCCCATTCGGCCCAGTCTCTCTACACTCCCCCTCAAGGTGAGCATAGATATCCATCATGCCCAGCTTGCTTATATAATGAACCAACTTTCCTTTAGGAACACCTTTTGTCAAAACATCAACCAACTGTTCTTCAAAAGCAACAAATGGTTGACATACTTCTCCTAAAGCAACTCTTTCTCATATAAAATGCCTATCAACTTCAATGTGTTTAGTTCTATCATGTTGAACAAGATTGTGTGTAATGTTGATAGCAACCTGGTTGTCACAATATAGCATCATTGGCTTCTAATAGTCTATATGCAATTCATCTAAAAGTGATCTCAACCATAGAAGTTCAGAAACTCCATGTGTCATTGCCTTGTATTTCACTTCATCTGAAGATCTTGCCACTACAAACTGCTTCTTACTCCTCCACGATACAATGTTCCCTGCTACCATAGCACAGTAACCTGAAGTAGACCTCCTATCATCAATACATCTGGCCCAGTCAACATCAGTGTATGCTTTTAGCTTTATGTGTCCATGCTTAGCAAACAAGATACCCTTCCCTGGAGCCCATTTTAGATAGCACAAAACTCTCTTAGCAGCTGCTAAATGTGTATCTCTAGGAGAATGCATAAACTGGCTGATTACACTAACTGCATAGGAAATACCTAGCCGAGTCATGCAAAGGTAAAGTAACTTCCCAACCAGTCTCTGGAACACCCCCTTATCAGGCAACAGTTCACCTTCAGCTGCTAACAACTTATAATTTAGATCAATAGGAGTAGAAACAGGTTGAGCCCCCAGTTTCCCAGTCTCTACAAGGAGATCATGAACATATTTTCATTGAGATATGAAGATGCCATCCTTAGATTTGGCAACTTCAATTCCCAAGAAATATCTGAGTTCACCTAAGTCTTTAATTTCAAACTCAATGTTAAGAAAACTCTTGAGATGAACAACTTCCTAAGTATCATTTCCTGTAACCACAATATCATCAACATAGACAATCAGGAGGGTCACTAAGGAATCTCTCCTCTTAATAAACAAAGTATGATCCGACTAAGTCTATGTGTATCCAAAAACAACAAGAACAGTCCGAAATTGATCAAACCAGACTCTAGGAGACTGCTTAAGGCCATAAAGAGACTTCTTTAGTTTATAGAACTTTCCTTGCATCTCCTTCCCATACACCCCTAAAGGTAAAGACATATAGAATTCTTCATTTAGGTTCCCATTCAAAAAGGCATTCTTTATATCAAACTGTGAAGAGGTCAGTCAAAAGTAGTAGCTAAAGATAGCAAAACCCGAACTAAAGTCATCTTGGCTATTGGGGAAAAAGTTTCTAAATAGTCAATACCATACATCTGAGTATACCCTTTAGCAACCAAATAGGCCTTATATCTCTCAACAGTACCATCAAAATGATACTTAATAGTGAACACCCATTTATAGCCAACCAGTTCCTTTCCCTCAAGCAAATCCACAATTTTTGAGGTATTGTTCTTATGCAAAGCATTTAGTTCAATCATCATAGCATCTCTCCACTCTGTTTTGGACAAGGCATCTGGGACAGACCGGGGAGTTACATGTGTGGAAATAGAGGCAAGGAAGGAATAGTAAGAAGGAGAAAAGAGGTTGTAAATAGGTGTTTGGAAATACAATGAGTTGTGCATTTTTGCTTGCCTTTAAGAAGGACAATAGGGAGATCAAGGTCAGGGAAGGTATCCAAAGTGGTAAAAGAGGTCTGACCTGTTATCTCAGTAGTGATGGGAGGAACAAGAGGCACATCTAAAGGCATGGAAACAACTTGCATGTCTCTGAGTCTTTGTCTCTGGTACCACCTCTAGATAATAGGATGGGAAAGAAAAGAAGGGGGATGAGTAGGAGGAGGAGGGGGAGCAGGGATAGATGACTCAACTGGAGTAGACTCTATGGAAGATTCAATGGGAATTAAAAGAGGAATAGATGGTGACAATGCAAACAACTCGAATGAATGCTCCCCCTCAAGAGAAGTACCAAATAAAGGGACTAACTCTACAAAGGTGATATCTCTAGAAACAAAGTGACTGCCATTAATTGGACAAAAACAGCAGTACCCCTTCTGTGTGGAAGCATATCCCAAAAAGGCACACTATGTGCTTTAGGCTCAAACTTATGTCTTTGACGATTGTGAACATGGACATAGCAAGTGCATCCAAACATCCGGAGAGGAAGAGAAAACAAATCTTCATTTGGAGAAAGCAAGCTAAATGGTGTTTTAAACCCCAAAACCTGAGAAGGCATTCGGTTTATCAAGTATGTAGCTGTAAGAATAGTATCACCCCAAAACTTAATAGGAACATGAGAAGCGAAAAGAAGGCTCCTCGCAACCTCAACCACATGTCTATTTTTTCTTTTTGCCACTCCATTTTGTTGAGGAGTGTAGGAGCAGGAACTCTGATGAATAAATCCAAAGGTATCAAAGTAGGAGGAGAGACTCTTCTCAAAATATTCCTTTGCATTATCATATCAGAATATTTTGATTCGAGTGTTAAACTGGGTAAGTATAAGTTCATGAAACTTTTGTACAATATTTGGTACTTCATCTCGGGATTTCAGAAGGTAAATCCATGTGTAATGAGAGAAATCATCAATGAAAAGATGAAATATTTGTAGCCCCCTATAGTAGGTAAATGATATGGCCCCCACACATCAGAGTACACAATATGGAAAGGAGAAACAGATCTTTTATTACTCACTCAAAAAGATTGTCTACAATGTTTAGCAAGTTCACATGACTCACAATGAAGACTCGGTAGGGATATTCCCTTAAACATTTCTGGAAACAAATGACTCAAAGCTGAAAAAGACAAATGACCAAATCTGAAATGACATATCATGACTCTATTAACTAACTAATAAAACAAACTCCAAAGCAACTCCACTAGGTAATCCAGGACTTTGATTAGAGACATCCAGCAAGTATATTCCATTCGCCTCATGACCACTCCCAATCGTCCTCTGAGACTTCAAGTCCTTTAAAACACAATAAGTAGGAAAGAAGGTTATGTTGCAGTTCATTGATTTGGTTAAACTACTAACAAATAAAAGGTTAGTGCCAAGTTTGGGAACATGAAGGATAGACGATAATACAAGTGAATCAGGGGCTTTAATATTCCATTTGCCAAAGATGGGAGCGAGAGACCCATTGGCAAGAGAAATCTTCTCACTACCTGAGAGGAGCTGGTATGAACAAAAAAGGTTGAGTAGGCTAGTCATATGGTCTGATGCACCGGAAACTATGATCCAAGGAATTCTATGATTACATGAGACTGTAGCATGATTTATAGAAGCACAAATACCTGAATGGTCAAAAGCGGATCTAGAGGGGGGCCTGGGGAGGAAGATCCAACAGTAGACTCCAAGTGATTTATCAACTTCCCAATCTCTCAAATTTCTGCCTTCATTGCTGCCAGCTGTTCCACAGTAGATTTCTTCACATTCAGATACTATGGCAACATTTGCATTCTTGGGTTTTCCAGACTAGCCACCCTTCTTAGAGCTGTTGTTGTTCCGAAACCTCTCAGGAAGAAGATCTAGATGAAGCTTCCAACAAGAATCCTTAGTATGTTTCGGCTTCTTGCAGTATTCACATATCACTTCCTTTTTCTCATTCAGCCCCTTTGGTTTTATTCCAGCATGTGCAAAATGTTATGGAGGAGGTGGGTTCTATAGTTGTACCTGTCACCACTCTCTTCATTGCTCACCATAGAGTATGCCTGTGCAAGTGACAAATCATCCTTGGCCAAGATATTCTGCCTTGTAATATCAAATTCAGGATTGAGTCCTGTAATATCAAATTCTTTCCACAAATTTCCTAAAAATTTCAACATCTTTGGTGCTTTCCCATGCAAATGTTTCCATAACATCCAACTCCTGCCATAGTGACTTCAACATCAAATAATAGACAACCACACTCTCCCCCTGTCTTAAATTTGTCACATCACTCTTTAGTTTCTAGGCCCTTGCAACATTTAATTTCTGAGAATATGTTTCTGTCACACTATCCCAGATCTCCTTGGTTGAAGTCATCTACAAATAGTGTTGACTTATATGGGGCTGCATAGAATTTACCAACCACCCAATAGCTGTGTAGTTATCCAGCATCCATTTCTCATATGTAGGGTTAGACTCATCCGGCATCGCCTTACTACCCGTTAGAAACCCTAGTTTACCTCTCCTATAGACATGGATCTTAATGGATTGTGCCCATGCAAGGTAATTTGTTCCATCAAGTTTAATTGTAGTTACTCCTGTAAAAAAAGGAATCTACAGGACCAACCCCCGACACCAGGATCTTCTTCACCTCACTTCCAGATCGCTCCATCAATCAAAGGAAAATAAAAAAAAAAAAAACAATGTTTTTAACCTTTATAGACCTAACTAAGGTTAGCCAAGCACTCAAAAGCCCCAAAACTAGGGTTTCACCGTACCTGGCCTCCAGGGAGAAAGAGATAAGATGTAGCCACTCAAACCAGAGCTATCCAAACGACTTCCAACTGTAGCCGCCCACTTTTGGAGATAAAAAGGAACCCTCCAAGCCTTGAATGCCACACCCAAACAGCCTCTTCGACCCGTAACTGGAAATTTTCTAGTCGGCTAGGGTTTTGGTAAAAAAAAATTGTAGTCCCACTTTCTTAGCAATCTTCGACCAGATTCTGACTCTCCAAACCCTCTACCAACTAGGAAAACAAGATCTCTGAATAATCAACAATTAGGAAAACAAGATCTCTGAATAATCACCTGCTCTGATACCAAGATGTGATTCAAAACTAATAAAATCAGTAGAATATTTCAAATAAAGTAAAAGAAATCAGAGAAGAAGAAGGAGACAGCAAGAAGGAGGAAGATTGGAGAAGAAATGAGAAAGAAAGGAGAGTTTGAATGTCTCCTCTTTCCCCTACTCTTATCTTTTTAAAAGCATACTTAAGTTACATAAATTACAAGGAGGCCCTTAAGTAGGCATCCACATCAGCACTAAACTTAGAAAGACATAAAAAGAACTAAAGGCCCAAAAAGAAAAGTACCAATAAGAAAACATAACATGAAAGAACTAATAAGAAATACACTAATGGGCTAGGGCCCATTCAGCCCAGTCTCTCTACATCATGGAAATGCAAGAAACAACAAACCATCTCCAAGTCCTCCATAGAAGTTGAATATAGGGTAGTGTCATTGGTGTGTAGTGAAATTGTTTGGCTTAAATCACTACTTACCAACCTTAGCCATCTTGTCTCTACACTTATCCTTCTGCATGTAGACAACACCAATGCTATAAAGATCTCTTCTAACCCTATCTTTCATGAAAGGACGAAGCACATTGAGGTGGATTGCCACTTTATTCCAGATTTGTTTCTTGTTGGCTTTATCTCCCTTCCTCATGTGGCCTAAGATATGCAAATTACTGACATCTTCACCAAGATCATGACCAAATCCAGGCATCTATTTCTTATGGGCAAACTGATGCTAAATGCACTCACATCAATATGAGGGAGAGTGTGAAGAATCCTGATGTTGTATCTTATTTCTAGAGTCCTTGTTGTACACTATCATGTATTCTTTCTTTCTTATTTACTCTTCTTTCCCCCACAAAGGGCCTTTTTGTAAATACATATATATTTTGACTCTCTAGGGTGGGGTTGACGGATTCAGTTTTCACCCTAAATTGGTTGAGCTCTCTTGTTCGAATTGATTGTGTGACACGAGGGACTATCACAATTAGAGTGGTGCATTGGCTGAAGCCATTGGATACATTTTCCAATGTGTCATTGGACGACCTCTTTAGAAAGTGGAAGGAAGTAGCTGAATCCTGCTCAACTAAGTCAATCTCTAATTACCATCGGTCCCCTCCAGAAAGAGGGTTCATTAAACTTAACGTTGATGGCAGCAGCATGGGAAACCCAGGTATGTCAAGTATTGGTGGGGCTTTTAGAGATGAAGAGGGTAGGATCAATGTGTTGGGCCTGTTGGAAGGTGTTCAAAGAACAAAAGATCTGAACATTAGGAAGTCAGTTGTTGAAGGTGACTCCAAATTGATAGTAACTTGGTTACGGGGAGAGGATCAATGTTTTGGGCACTTCTGTAAATGAGTGAATGATTGGGGGAGAAAAAAATCAGTGGTTGACAAGAGATATAAGTAGTCGATCTAGACTACAATCAGTCTTGAATTAAAAAGAAAAAAGGATGAAAAATTGAAGAGAAGAAGAAGGGAAGAGAGGAAGAAAAGAAGTACACAAAGAGAGTTTCAGAAAAGAGAGAGAGTAGGTCATAATTTCTGTCGACCCTCTCTTAGTTTTTATAACTATTGGCTAACTGTAAAAGAGCTTAATTGCCCTTATTGTTTACATGGCAAATAGAATAAGAAATAACTAATAATAAAGTTGAAATAACTAACTGAAATAACTACCAACTAACATTGTCATATCTAACAGAAATATTGCTACCATACGAACACTGTGAGGACCACATCAGTGTTCTTTACACTCTCCCTCAAGTTGGGAATAGATATTTGTCAATTCCCAACAACATAGATTTGCCTCTAACTTCTTCCTTGGAACAGCCTTGGTGATAAGATCTACAAGTTGCATGCTGGAGGTGATATACGGAATACACACTTCTCTGACAAAATGTCGGTCTACCTCAATATGTTTAGTTCTGTCATGTTGTACCGGATTATGAGTTATATTAATAGCAACCTGATTATCACAATACAGCATTAAGGGCTTCTCATAAGCAATACCCAACTCCTCAAATAGTGATTTCAACCATAGGATTTCAGCCACACCATTAGCCATGGATCTGTATTCAGCTTTTGCACTAAAACGAGAAACAACACTTTGCTTCTTACTCCTCTAGGAGACCAGGTTACCTCCTAAAAAAGCACAATATCTAGAGGCAGACCTTTTATCATCAATACTCCCATCCCAATCAGCATCTGTACAAACCTCTATCTTCATTTGATTATTATTCTTGAATAGTATACCTCTATTTGGGCACCTCTTCCAATATGTTAATATCCTCTCAACTACAAGTGAGTAGTCCTAGGAGAGTGCATATATTGACTGACAACGCTAACCGCATAATTGATGTCCGGTCGTGTGAGACAAAGATAGAGGAGTTTTCCAACTAATCGTTGGAACATAGCTTTATCTTCAATTGGCTCTCCACCCTCAGCACTAATCTTGTGATTCTGTTCAATACGTGTATCCGCAGGCTTAACGCCTAACATTCCAGTTTCTTCCAACAAATCTAGAACATACTTTCTTTGGGAAACACAAATCCCATGTTTAGATCTAGCTACCTCAATACCCAAGAAGTACCTTGGCTCTCCCAGATCTTTCACCTCAAATTCTTGATGGAGTTGTTTGAGAGACTCAATCTTACCATTATCATTCCCTGTCATTACAATATCATCCACGTATACAACAAGCAAGGTCAAGGAAGAGTCCACTCTCTTAATGAACAATGTATGGTCTAACTGGACCTATACATAGCCGGACCTTTCAAGGGCTTGTCTGAATCTATCCATACGAAGCTTTATTCAACCGGCAAACCTTCTTTCCTGTGTCTGCATCATAAAATCTAGGAGGCAACTGCATGTAGACTTCTTCCTGCAAATCTCCATTGAGGAATGCATTTTTGACATCCATCTGGAACAAGGGCCAAGAGTAACTGGCTGCAAGAAACAATAAAACTGTAATAGTGGTCATCCTTGCTACTGGAGCAAAAGTCTCCAAATAGTCTATACCATAAGTCTGAGTAAATCCCTTTGCAACTAACCGAGCCTTATACCTTTCAATGGAATCATCAGCATTATGTTTCACAGTAAATACCCATCTACATCCAACTGATTTCTTCCCTTTAGGCTGGTCAACTAGCTCCCAAGTATTATTCCTCATGTGAATAAACCCTAGTTGTTTCTAGGTCAAAGTAGAGAAGAAGAAAGAAGAAAGAAAAGAGAAAGAAGAAGAAGGAGAGGAGAAAAGTGTTCGGCCAGACTAGAAGAGAGGATGTACAAAAGTACCTCTCCTATCTGACCCACTTAACTTTTATTCATGAAAAACTTGAGTTACAAGAAAGATAATTTTGTCCCTCATAGAAGATGGGACACATTACTTAAACTCAGATACAATAGACATTTCACTTTCAATAAGATACACCAGAATGACCAAAATACCCCTAACTCGAGCATTCTAACACTCCCCCTCAAGCTGGAGAGTATATATCATATAGTCCCAGCTTGTTACAAATGTAGTCTATTCTTCCCCGAGACAATCCTTTTGTGAAGATATCTGACCACTGATTTCCTGAGCTCACATGAGATGTAGTTATTACCCCACTTATCACTTTCTCTCTCACAAAATGACAATCCACCTCAATATGTTTAGTTCTTTCATGGAAGATAGGATTGGATGAGATGTGAACAGCAGCTTGGTTATCATAGTATAGTTTCACGGGTTTGTCAATTGAGAAACCCATCTCCTGTAGTAGGTTCTTCAGCCATACTAGTTCACATGTGGTATGAGCCATAGCCCTGTACTTTGCTTCCGCACTATTTCTTGCCAACACTGTTTGCTTCTTGCTCTTCCAAGTTACAAGATTGCCACCCAGGAAGGTACAATACCCTGTGGTTGACCTCCTATCTGATATAAAGCCAGCCCAATCAGCATCTATGTACCCTATTATCTCAAGAGGTCCTCCTTTTTGGTATAACAAACTACGACCTAGAGCACCCTTTAGGTACCTAACAATTCTCAGAACAGCTTCCCACTGAGGAACTCGGGGATGTTGCATAAACTAACTCACCACACTCACAGCAAATGATATATCTGCTCGGGTAATGGTCAGGTAGTTCAACTTTCCCACCAACCTTCTGTATCTTCCAGCATCATCAAACTCTTCACCTGCATCCACACTTAACTTGGCATTAAGTTCCATAGGAGTCTCTGCTGGTTTAGCACCTAACAACCTTGTTTCTTCAAGTAGATCAAGAACATATTTCCTCTGACTTAGGTTGATCCCTGTTTTGACCTCGCAACTTCTATTCCTAGGAAATACTTTAGCTTCCCCAGATCTTTCGTATTGAAGTGGTCCTGTAAGAATTTTTTCATCCTGTCAATTCCATTGCTGTCATTGCTAGTTATGACAATATCATCCACATACACGACTAGCAAGATTTTTCCATCTTTTGAGTTATAGATAAACATGGAATGATCAACCTGGCACTGTTTCATCCCAAAGGCTTTTACCACTTCACTGAACCTGCCGAATCATGCACGAGGAGATTGTTTCAGTCCATAGATTGCCTTTTTGAGCCTGCACACCTTACCAGCCTCCCCCTGAGCAACAAACCCTGGTGGTTGCTCCATATACACCTCCTCAACTAGATCACCATGTAGGAAGGCATTTTTGATGTCAAGTTATAGGAGAGGCCAATATACATAGTAGCCAATGAGATCAACACCCGAACTTAACCAATTTTAGCCACAGGAGAGAATGTCTCCATATAGTCCACACCATATAACTGAGAATAGCCCTTGGCCACTAGTTGTGCCTTCAATCGTTCCACATTGCCATCAGGATGATGCTTCACTGTATAGACCCATTTACATCCAACAGTGTGCTTACCAGGAGGAAGGGTGGTGAGTTCCCACGTATGATTATATTGTAGAGCAGAGAGTTCTTCTTCCATGGCTTGCCGCCACCCTGGAGAGGCAAGGGCTTCCTGTAAAGATCTGGGAATGGGAACCAAAAAAAGTAATGATAGAAACTTGCAATAGGAAGCAGAAAGGTGAGTAGTGGAAACATAGTCTGAAATGGGATGAGAAGTACAAGTACGTTTACCTTTCCGCAAAGCAATAGGGAGATGAAGATCTGAGGGAGAAGGAGCAGTAGTAGGATCTGTCGACGGGTGCTGAAGTGGAGGAGGAGCCGGAGCACTTCTGCGAGTATACACTTGAGTAATTGGCGGCCTCTCTGTGGTAACCGGCATATGATGTGCATCTGCAGTAGGAGTGGGAGCTACGGGAAGGGGGTCCACAACTGGAACAGGAAGAGGAACCACAGAGGGAGAAGAAGAGACCCCGACATTGGAGAAAAAAGGAGCTGATTCGAAGAAGGTGACATCCGGGCACACAAACGATTTATGAAACCTAGGGTTATAACACTTGTACCCTTTCTGAGTCCTTGAGTAGCCAAGAAAAATACACTTTGTAGCCCGAGCATATAGTTTGTCTACTCTAGGCCCCAAATGCTGAACAAAACAAACACAACCAAAGACTCTTGGGGTGAGAGGAAAGGAAGACAAAGTGGGGAACAACACGGAGAAAGGGGATTGACTTCCAAGGATTGACATGGGCAACCGATTTATCAAAAAACAGGATGTAAGAACAGCATCACTCCAAAAGTGCTTTGGAACATGAATATTGATCATCAAGGACCGAGCAGTTTCAAGAAGATGTCTATTTTTCCGTTCAGCTACACCGTTTTGTTGTGGGGTGTAGGCAAAAGAAGTTTGATGAATTATTCCATGATGTTCTAGGTATTGCTGAAATGATGAGAGATGTATTCTTTGGCATTATCGGAGCGAAGTATTTTAATATTAACACCAAACTGAGTGCGTATTTCAGCATGAAATTTCTGAAAAATAAAGAACAATTCACTACGGTCTTTCATAAGATAGATCCATGTCATCCTTGAAAAGTCATCAACAAAGATTACAAAATACTTATACCCATTGTATGACACCACTTTAACTGGACCCCATACATCAGAATGAACTAAAGCAAAAGGACTTGAGACACGACTATCAATTCTTGGACTAAATGAGACTCGATGATGTTTTCCCAACTGACATGACACAATCTAATGATGAAAGATGACTCAAGGAAGGAACCATCAGCTTCAAAGCCTTGAGAGAGGAATGACCAAGTCTGCAGTGCCATTGGAGAGGAGTAAGAGACGACTGAAAAGCCACTGGGGGGCCACCACCATCAAGGTAATACAAACCACTAGCTTCATGCCCTCCACCAATCTTCGTCCCCATCTTGAGATCCTAAAACACACAAGAAGAATGATAGAAGGTTACAGAACAATTAAGGGACTTGGTTAATCTATTAACAGACATAAGGTTAAAAGGGAACTTAGGAACATATAAAACTGATGCTAAGGACAATGAGGAGAGACCAACATCACCAACACCACAAATAGGAGATATAGAACCATTAGCAAGTGTAACTGTCTGAGATGTGGAGGTGCGAGAAAGGGAAGAAAATACATCAGGAGTCCCAGACATATGGTTTGAGGCGCCAAAATCAATAATCTAGGGTGAGGCCTTGGAAGCTAAACAAGCCATACCTGAATGGGCAAGTGCAGTTGTGTTCTGCTGAGATGTTTGAAGGAACTGCTCATATATTGCCTGTGGTACACTCACCATTTCCTGCCCGGAAGCACAAGTGGGTCTGGAGGGGATTGGTGCAGTTTGCTGGCTTTCAGTAATTATGCTACTACTCTTAGATGTAACATGGTTAGCCCAAGTGTTGGGTGGACCACGCAAATCATAACATAAATTAACTATGTGCCCCTATAAGCCACAATGTGTACATTTTCTCTAAGCATTATCCCTTCCTTTTGCACGGCCTCCCCCTGACTCACGGCCTCTAGTCCGGCCACTGACCCGGTTAAACATGTGTCCACCACGGTTGCTTGGAGGGCCACTGCTGCCACCACCACTTCTACTTCCACGACTACTCCCTTTAGTCACTACCAAACAAGATCTATCAGAGAAGGAAGAATGTTCCACTGGCTCAACGGATGTCCTCTTAAGACAGGCAAAAACTTCTTCAAGTGAGGGGAGAGCTGATCCCCCCAATATCTGTGCTCTGATAGGCTCATACTCAGCCTTCAAGCCCACAAGAAACCTAGTCACATCAAGTTATTCACGTTGCTGTTGTTGGATCTGGACAGCTGATGTGAGAGGGTGATACACATTTAGCTCATTGCGGATTTTTCTCAAACTTGCATAATACTCTTCTAAGCTTTGACTTCCTTGCTTCAAATTGAAGTACTCTTGGTATAACTGATATACCCTAGTTGTGTTGTCTTGTCCAGAGTACAACTTTTTAGTATGATCCCAGATCTCTTTAGTTGTATCTAGGAACATGAAGTTCACACTAATCTTTGGTTTCATGCTGTTCCAAAGCCATGTCATTATCTGTGCATCATCTTGTTCCCAATCACTGAACCCAGGAGAATCAGAGGAAGGTTTCTCTTCCCTCACATGTTTTACTTTCCTCTTGGCCTTCAAGAAAACCTCCACAGATTTTGCCCATGGTATATAGTTCTCACCACTCAACTTGATGAATGTCATTTGAACACTTAGATAATCTGAAGAGAGCATGATGCCTGTTTTGTTGTCATTCCCAACTACAGTTGAAGCCATCTCAATTATGTCTCCTCTGAATATACACCACAATCTCACACTTGTCACAAGACTTATCTCACTTACAATACCACCAATCCACTTTCTTCAACTGCACATTACACACTACACTCTAAAGCTGAAATCATTCAGTCAACACATCAAACACTTGGACTGCACACTACAGGATCATTTACCACCAACACACCACTACTGAAATTACTCAGTCATTTCATCGAACACTTGTTCTGCAAACTGCAGAACTGATTACACACAAGGTCTAGGGGTTCACTATTAAGCATTTAAAAACATAGATATGCCAGCCACCACAACACAATCAACACCACACCACTGCTGTCGTGGACATCAGCAGTCTACCACTCTTCTTTCAACACACATGTAAGCAAGAAAACACAAAAAAAAACATGACTGATATGTGTATCAGTTTCACCCAGCACCACAACAACTAACTTTCTATGCACACAAAAAAAAATCAGCATTCACAGTCCATTTCTGAACACACGACAACAGTGTCCATACCTATATACGACCAGCCCTCTTCTTACACTGAATAGAAGGTCTAGTATACCACTTCAACGACCACCATAGCACCGGCCAGAGGCATTCTCACCTCCAGGCCCTCAAAACGACAATTCCTTTTCAGCCCTTTATCGAGTCTTCAATTAGATCAGTTGTAGATGAAGAAACCTACTGTGAAGCTGGCGGCGAACCCAGGAAGAAGACAGCAGCAAAAAAAAAAAAAAAAAACGAACACCAGACCTTAATGCTCTGATACCATGTGAATAAACCCTAGTTGTTTCTAGGTCAAAGTAGAGAAGAAGAAAGAAGAAAGAAAAGAGAAAGAAGGAGAAGAAGGAGAGGAGAAAAGTGTTCGGCCAAACTAGAAGAGAGGATGTACAAAAGTACCTCTCCTAGCCGACCCACTTGACTTTTATTCATAAAAAACATGAGTTACAAGAAAGACAATTTTGTCCCTCATAGAAGATGGGACACATAACTTAAACTCAGATACAATAGACATTTCACTTTCAATAAGATACACCGGAATGACCAAAATACCCTTGACTCGAGCATTCTAACACCTCAGAAAGGCATCCATTTCAACCTTCATTGCATCTTTCCACTCAAGAACTGACAATGCCTCCTACACTGTTCTGGGGATAGGAATATCAGCAATAGATGTGAGGAAGGACCTGTAAGAGAACAAGTGATCATAGGACAAGAATTGGGAAATGCAGTGGGTTGTGGATGTGGTGCAACGTTGTTTGCCTTTACGGACTTCAATGGGGACGTCAAGGTCATCCAAAGGAGGTAAGGGCTCAACAGTGGAAGGTATCTCAATGGAACCCAGATCTGATAAAGGAATTGTAGTACCTGGATTTGGATCCGTAGAAGGAACTGGGGCTGGCCTGGACTGCTGATGACCAAAATCAACCTGCATCCACTGCCTGCGATAGACTCTCAAATCCCGGCACCTCTAACACCCCTCCGCATTACATCCCTCATCATTCAATGGAACAAGTAAAGGAACTTCTGATGAGTTAACCCCACACTCACTGCTCTCCCCCTGAGGAGAAACCCTAGGATAATAGGGTACATCCTTGAAGAAAGTAACATCCATAGAGACAAATCTTTTCCCAGAAGTGGGTTCATAGCAGCAATATCCCTTTAGAATTTGTGCATAACCGAGAAAAATACATTTAGAGGCCTTAGGATCAAATTTGGAACGATAAGGTCCAAGAATCTGAACAAAGCAAGTACAACCAAAGGTTTTAAGGGGAACATTAAAAAGTCTTTATCAGGGTATAAGAGGGTAAATGGAGGTTTCATGTCATGAACCCGTGAAGGAACTCGGTTAATGAGATATGCTGCTGTAAGAATAGCATCTCCCCAGAAACGAATAGGCACATTGGAGTTAAACATGATGCTTTTGGCCACCTCCAATATGTGCCTATTCTTCCTCTTAGCAACCCCATTCTACTGTGGTGTATGAGGACAAGTACTTTGATGGATAGTCCCATGGTCAAGCAAATAGGAGGCTAACTGGTTGGCAAAGTATTCTTTCGCATTATCGGATTTGAAGATTTTGATTTTGACCCCAAATTGGGTTAAAATCATCTGATGAAAGATCTAGGTCAAAGTAGGAACCTCATCTCGAGAACGTATAAGGTAAACCCAAGAAAATTGGGTATAGTCATCAACAAACAACAAGAGATATCTGTACCCCCCCATAGCAGTGATGTGATAAGGACCCCAAACATCGGTATGCACAATATCAAAAGGATTATTACTTATTTTATTACTCAATGAATTAGGATGTCCTACAATGCTTTTCAAGCTCACAACTCTCACATCTCAAATTGGACATCTGAATAGACTCAAATAAATCAGGAAACAAACTCTTTAAAGACCGAAAAGATAAATGACCCAATCGTTTATGCCAAAGCATAACTTGACTAACAGACTGAGAAACAAAAGATTTCCTATCTTCACTATCTTCCCAAAGTGAACTCTCTCCAAGCAGATAGATCTCACTCGTCTCACGACCAGTCCCAATCACTTTCCTTGTCTCCAAGCTAAAAAACACATCAATCAGGGAAAAAGGTTATTGAACAATTCTGATATTTTGTAATGTTACTAACTAAAAGCAAATTAGTATTAAGCTTAGGAACATGCAGAACTGAAGATAAGGATATGGCATTAGACAACTTGATGTCTCCCTTGCCAGAAATGGAAACAAAGGAACCATCAGCAATGGACACCTTATCTCTGTCAGAAGATAAGTGATAGATAGTGAACAGTGATGGCAAGCCAGTCGTATGGTCAGATGTACCTGAGTCTATTACCCAACAATGTTCAGCGTTACCTAGAGCTGAAGCATGATAAGCTGAGGCCCGAGTACCTGAATGAGCAAAAGCTGATTTGGAAGCTGATGGTGACTAAGATGATCGAGTTGAATTGGCAACTTCCTTTTCCAACTGAGTCAGGGCAGCCGGGACAGCAGCTAAGGTGTCTAGGGGTGTGCCTTTTGTGCCTGATGAGGAGGCACAATCAGTATTAACAGCCATATTAGCATTACCCCTTTTGTTCCTGAGTTTTGCTGGGACTAAATGAGGGTGCAGCTTCCAGCAGGTGTCTTTAGTATGCTTGGGTTTCTTGCAATGTTCACATACTAGATCCCGCTTGTCTTCCTTCTTTATATCCCTCTCTATATCACCCCCGGACTTAGGTTTGACTGCTGCCAAGGCTGGTGGAAGGGCTGATGCTACATCCTAACCTTTCTCCTAGTCTCTTCACTGTGCACTAAGGAGTAGGCTTGTGAGGGTCACACTGTCTCTTGTCAATAGTTGCTCTCACCATATCATACTCAGGATTCAGACCAGCTAGGAACTCAAAAACCCTATTAGTCTCAACCTGCTTTCTACAAGTCTGTGCATCCTTCTGGCTTTCCCACTCAAGTGTTTCTAGGTGGTCAATTTCATGCCACAAAGATTTCAGTGGCTTTCCCACTCAAGTGTTTCTAGTTTCTCTCCTTGCTTAAGGTTGTTAACCTTACATTTCAGTTCACAAGCCCTAGCAACATTAAGGGGTTGGGAGTAAGTCTCTTTCATGACATCCCAGATTTCCTTGGCTGCTTTTGCCCACAAATAGTTCCAGCTGATATGTGGCTACATGGAGTTGCACAACCATGTCATAACCAAATAGTTCTCCTGAACCCATTGGGTATAAGTTTGGTCCTCCTTAGTTGATTCTTTCACATCTCCCACAAGTAGCTGAGTTTTCCTCTACCCCCAATGGCCATCATGGCCGATTGAGCCCATTCTAAGTAGTTTGATCCATCAAACTTCACAATTGTAATTTGAAAGGCATTCTCAGACATGTTACCAGAATTGCTAGTCCCAAAAACACCTTCCCCTGATTCTTGCTAGTCCCAATCTAAAAGGTAGGTCATAATTTTTGTCGACCCTCTCTTAGTAATTATAAACTATTGGCTAACTGTAAAAGGGTTGAATTGCCCTTATTGCTTACATGGCAAATAGAATAAGAAATAACTAATAATAAAGTTGAAATAAACTACCAACTAACATTGTCATATCTAACAGAAACATTGCTGCCTTACGAACACTGTGGGGACCACATCAGTGGGGTCCACATCAGTGTTCTTTACAATATTAAAATTCAGTGGTTGACAAAGAGATATAAAAATTTCCTTTAATTGGGTTAAACATTGTGCTAACACGTTAGCTGATGTCTTAGCCAGACAAGGGGTGGGGAGAGAAGCTTGCAGAGCTCACCACTCTCAAGATCAATTTTTAATGGGTTGTATTTCTCTATCTCACTTCATCACCGTGGACCCGAACAATCTGGCTTTGGCTTGGAAAAACCTCGAGGCCCTCAATCTTCTCGTTTGGAGCAGGGCGGTTCGTGATGTTCCCAAGTTCATTGAGCTCGAAGTGAAAGGTATCAGGTATCTTCTAAGGGTTGCCGTTGAAGATCTAGAGCTCCCAGTTATCAACCAAACTTCGAGTTGTGACAAGTGGGAGTTGAACCAAAGGTCGATGGCTCTGCCTCTACACAAAGAACCGGACCTTCCGTTTTCTAAATGGGCTAGGCTTGGTTGTTCGATGTTGAGCCGGACCCTGAACTCTGTTTGGTAGAGGTTTGAGAGAATTAAGAACTCTCCGCGAGGTGTTGAAGCTTTTTGTGCTTGCCAAAACTCTACACCCAAGCCTGAAAGTAGCAGTGATGTGCAACCAAGTATCCCCCTAGAGATAGGCGAGCCTAACTTGAAGGAGGTCCTAGTGAGTGAGTTCAGGTTTGACTTGCAAGAGAAAGAAGGTTGAGTCGATTAGGGGACTGTTGCAGATTAAGTGGAGAAGTTGATGGACTTTGGGAAGCTTCTTGGGGTTTCCTACACAACGAAGCAACAGCCTCAGTTACAGGACTCGTTTAGATCTTCACTAGCCAGAAACGTGAAGGCTCTTACCCCTCGGAAAGATGTGCTTGGATCCGAAAACAGATGTGAAGACAAAAGCTCCTAGTCAGATGTATCTTCTGCACCGTTTGCTATCACTTACCGGTTGCTACTCCACCTTTCCGTGGCGCCCACAACACCAAGGTGTAAGAAAACCCTATTCAATTCTAGGTTAAAGTAGAGAAGAAGAAAAGAAAGAAGAAGAAGAAGAAGAAGGGTTCTGCCAAATTAGGAAGAAGAAAAATCAATCCCTCCTAGCCGACCCACTTGTATTTATTTCAAATAATAGAGTTACAAGAAAGACCATATTGTCCCTCATGAAAGATGGGACACATAACTTAAACTTAAATAAAATAGACCTTTCACTCTCAAACAGATAAACCAAAATACCCCTGATTCATGTATTCTAACACTCCCCCTCAAGCTAGAGAGTATATGTCATATAGTCCCAGTTTGTCACAAATATAATCTACTCTGCCCCGAGACAATCATTTTGTAAAGAGATCTGCCATTGATTTCCTGAGATCACATGAGATGTGGTTATCACTCCACTTATCACTTTCTCTCTTACGAAGTGACAATCAACCTCAATATACTTAGTTCTCTCATGGAAGACTGGGTTTGTAAGAGATGTGAACAGAAGCTTGGTTATCACAGTATAGTTTCATGGGTTTATCAACTGAGAACCCCATCTCTTGTAGTAAGTTCTTCAACCATACTAGTTCACATGTGGTATGAGCCACAGCCCTGTACTCAGCTTCTGCACTAACTCCTTGCCACCACAGTTTGTTTCTTGCTCTTCCAAGTTAAAAGATTGCCACCAAGGAAGGTACAATACCCTGTAGTTGATCTCCTGTCTGATATAGAACCAGCCCAATCAGCATTTGTGTATCCTACTATCTCAAGGGTCCCTCCACTTCGGTACAACAAACCACGACCTAGAGCACCCTTCAGGTACCTAACAATCCTTAGAACTGCTTACCAATGAGGAATCCGAGGATGTTGCATAAACTGACTCACCATACTCACAGCAAATGATATATCTAGTCGGGTAATGGTCAGGTAGTTCAACTTTCCCACCAACCTCTTGTATCTTCCAAGATCATCAAACTCTTCACCTGCATCAACACTCAACTTGGCATTGAGTTCCATAGGAGTCTCTGCTGGTTTAGCACCTAATAGCCTTGTTTCTTCAAGTAGGTCAAGAACATATTTTTCTCTGACACAAGTTAATTCCATGTTTTGACCTTGCAACCTTTATTCCCAGGAAGTACTTCAGCTTACCCAAATCTTTCGTATTGAAGTGGTCCTGTAGGAATTTCTTCAACCTGTCGATTTCGTTTACTATCACTCCCAGTTATGACAATATCATCTACATACACCACTAGCAAGATTTTCCAATCTTTTGAGTCATGGTTGAACACAGAATGGTCTACCTGACACTGTTTCATCCCAAAGTCTTTCACCACTTCACTGAACCTGTCAAACCAAGCACGTGGAGATTGTTTCAGTCCATAAATTGCCTTTTTGAGTCTACAAACCTTACCATCCTCCCCCTGAGCAACAAACCCTGGTGGTTGCTCCATATATACTTCCTCAATGAGATCACCATGAAGGAAAGCATTTTTTATGTCAAGTTGTACAAGAGGCCAATCATACATCGCAACTAATGAAATCAACACCCGAACTGAACCAATCTTAGCCACAGGAGAAAATGTACCCATATAATCCACACCATACTGTTGAGAATAGCCATTGGCCACTAACCTGGCCTTCAATCGCTCCACACTGCCATCTGGAAGATACTTCACTGTGTAGACCCACTTACACCCAACAGCATGCTTACCAGGAGGAAGAGCAGTGAGTTCCCACATGTGATTGTGTTGTAGAGCAGAGAGTTCCTCTTCCAATGGCTTGCCGCCACCCTGGGGAAAAAGGGCTTCCTGGACAGTCTTGGGAATGGAAACAGATGAGAGCAATGATATAAAGTTGCGATGAGAAGCAGAAAGGTGAGCAGCTGAAACATAGTGTGAAATAGGATGAGAAGTACAAGTACGTTTACCTTTCCGTAGAGCAATAATAAGATCAAGATCTGAGGGAGAAGAAGCAATAACAGGATCTGTCGACGAGGGCTGAATTGGAGGAGGGGTTGATGCCCTTCTATGGGTATACACTTATGTGATGGGCGGCCTCCCAGTACTAACTGTCATGGGATGTGAATCTGCAGCAGGAATGGGAGCCACGGGAAGGGGATCTACAACAGGAGCGGGAAGAGGAACTACAAAGGAAGGAGAAGAAACCACAGCATCTGAGAAAAAAGGAACTGATTCAAAGAAGGTGACATCAGAGCACACAAATGACTTATGGAATTTAGGGTTATAACATTTATACCCTTTCTGAGTCCTCGAGTAGCCAAGGAAGATACACTTAGTAGATCGTACATCTAACTTGTCTAAACCAGGCCCCAAGTGTTGAACAAAACAAACACATCCAAAGACTCTTGGGGTGAGAGGAAATGGAGACAAGGTGGGAAACAACACCGAGAAGGGGGATTGACTTCCAAGGATGGACATGGGCATCCGATTGATCAGAAAACAAGATGTGAGGACGGCATCACTCCAAAATGCTTTGGGACATTCATATTCAGCATCAAGGACCAAGCAGTTTCAAGGAGATGGCAATTTTTCCGTTTAGCTACATCGTTCTATTGTGGGGTATAGGCACAAGAAGTTTGATGAATTATCCCATGGTGCTCTAAGTATTGCTGAAATGGTGATGAGTTGTACTCTTTGGCATTATCGGAGCGAAGAATTTTAATATGAACACCAAATTGTGACGTATTTCAGCATAAAATTTTTGAAAAATAGAAAACAATTCACTGCAATCTTTCATAAGATAAATACATGTCATCCTTGAAAAGTCATCAACAAAAATTACAAAATACTTATAGCCATTGTATGACACCACTTTGATTGGACCCCAGACATCATAACTAACGAAAAAGGACTGGAGACACGACTATTAACTCTTGGACTAAAAGAGACTCTATGATGTTTCCCCAGTTCACATGACTCACAATCCAAAGATGAAAGATGACTCAAGGAAGGGACCAGCAACTTCAGGCCTTGAGAGAAGGATGACCAAGTCTGCAATGCCATTGAAGAAGATTAAGAGACGACTAAAAAGCTACTGGAGGGCCACCACCATCAAGGTAATACAATCCACCTACCTCATGCCCTCCACCAATCTGCATCCCCGTCTTGAGATCCTAAAACACACAAGAAGAGGGATAAAAGGTTACAGAACAATTAAGAAACTTGGTTAATCTACTAACAGACATAAGGTTAAAGGGGAACTCGGGAACATACAAAACAGATGATAAAGATGAGGAGAGATCAACATCACCAACACCACAGAAGGGAGATGTAGAACCATTAGCAAGTGTAACTGTTTGAGATGTGGAGGGCCGAGAAAGGGAAGAAAATACATTAGGAGTCCCAGACATATGGTCTGAGGCTCTAGAGTCAATGATCTAGTGTGGGGGCTTGGAAGCTAAGCAAGCCATACCTGAATGGGCAAGGCTAGCGGTGTTCTGCTAAGATGTTTGAATGAACTGCTCATATACTGCACGGGGTACACTCACCATCTCCTTCCCAGAAGCACCAGTAGATGTGGAGGGAATCGGGTCAGTTTGTTGGCTTTCAGTAATTGTACCACTACCCTTAGTCATAGCATGGTTAGCCCAAGTGTTGGGTGGACCACGTAAATCATAGCAGAAATTAACTGTGTGCCCCTCTAAGCCACAGTGTGTACACTTCCTAGGGGCATTACTTCTTCCTTTACCACGACCTCCCCCTGAGTCTCGACCTCCACTCCGGCCACCAGCACGGTTAAACATGGGACCACAGTTGCCTGAAAGTCCACTAATACCACCACCACCTCTATTTCCATGGCCACCCCATTAAATCACCACAAAAACCAGATCTGTCCAAGAGAGAGGAATGCTCTACAGACTCAATAGATGTCCTCTTAAGACAGGCAAAAACTTATTCAAGTGAGGGAAGAGCAAACCCCCTCCCCCCCAATATTTGTGCTCGAACAGGCTCATACTCAGCCTTCAAACCCACCAGAAACCTTGTCACATCAAGTTGTTCACGCTGCTGTTGTTGAATCTGAACATTCGATGTTAGAGGATGATACACATTGAGCTCATTCCGGATATTCCTCAGACTTGCATAGTATTCCTCCAAGCTTTGACTGCCTTGCTTCAGATTAAAGTATTCTTGGTACAACTGATACACCCTAGTTGTATTGTCTTGTCCGGAGTATAGCTTCTTAGCATGATCCCAGATTTCTTTAGTTGTATCTAGGAACATAAAGTTCACAATAATTTTTGGTTCCATGTTGTTCCATAACCATGTCATTATTTGTGCATCTTCCTGTTCCCAGTCACTGAACCCCAGAGAATCAGAGGAAGGTTTCCCCTCTCTCACATGTTTTACCTTTCTCTTGACCTTTAAGAACACTTCCACAAATTTTGCCCACGGCACATAATTCTCACCATTCAGCTTAATAGATGTCATTTGAACACTTAGTTTGGAGAAAGCATGATGCCTGTTTTGTTGACATTCTCATCTCCAATCGATGCCATCTTAACTAATTCACCTTCAAATATACAACACAACCTCACACACTTCCACAAAACTTATCTTACTTACGGCACCACCAACTTCTTCAAATACACATGGCACATCAAATACTAAAGCTGAAATCACTCAGTCATTCCATCAAACACCTGTGTTGCACACTGCAGAAACATTCAACCACCAAAATACAAGGGTTGAAGTCACTCGGTCATTAAATCAAACACTTGTACTGCACACTGCAGAACTGTTCACACACCAGATCCAAAGGTTCACTTTTAAATATTCAGAATCATCAATACACCATTCAACACAATACAACTACCACCACACCACTGCTGTCGTGAACTTCAACAGTCGAAAAACCCTACTTCAGCACACATATGAGGTAAAACAGAGAAGAACAGGACTGATATGCATAATAGTCACTCCAAACCTCCACAACAAAAAAAAAACCAAAACATAGCATTCACAGTCCACTATTTGGGCAAAAAACAGCACTGTTCATACCTGTCCACAAACAACCCTCTTCGTATCACTGAATAGAGGGCGTCTAGTACACAACTTCAACGACCACCACCACAGTAACTGGAGGCATTCTCACCTCCAAAACCACAAAACGACGAATCCTTTTTGGCCCCTTGTCGAGCTTCCACTCAGGCTAGCAGAAAATTGAGGAAAGCTGAAATGGTTGGCGGCGAACCCAGGAAGAAGACAGCAGCAAGGAAGAATGAAAGGAGAACAAGGTTTTACCGCTCTGATACCATGTAAGAAAACCCTATTCGATTCTAGGTTAAAGTAGAGAAGAAGAGAAGAAAGAAGAAGAAGAAGAAGAAGAAGAAGAAGAAGAAGGGTTTGACCAGATTAGGAAGAAGAAAAATCAGTCCTCCCTATCCGACCCACTTGTATTTATTTCAAATAATAGTTACAAGAAAGACCATATTGTCCCTCATGAAAGATGGGACACATAACTGAAACTTAAATAAAATAGACCTTTCACTCTCAAACAGATAAACCAAAATGACCAAAATACCCTTGATTCGTGCATTCTAACACAAGGGAAGGGGTCGAAGAGACAGAGGAAGAAACAGCTTGGCCTGTTAACTTGCGGGCCTGTTCTTTTTTATTTTTGGGGGTGTTTTTCTAGGCCTTTGTCTTTTAGGTTTGTTCAAGGATTGGGTTTCAGGTTTCCTCACTTGTGTCTTGTGCCATGTTGTTTTTGGCTCTTGAGCATTATGCTCGGGCTGTTAGTGGCTCCTTTTGGGATTTGCGGTGGTTGTTGCTTTTGTATACCTCTTATATACTCCTTTTCCTTCCTTTTTGAATAAAAAATACCTTACCCTTTTTGAAAAAAAGAGTTTTTCTTGGCTATTTTCCTACTCAAAAGGTTATTAGTGTCATGATCGTCATAGTGGAAGGAAGTTTGTCATTAAAGATGTCACCTTTTTTGAATCTTAGCTTTTCTTTGAACCTCTTTGTAATTCTCTTCAGGGGGAGACTAATAGGGTGAAAGAGACCTTGTTTGAGGTAAATCCTTTTATGCCTCAACCTTATCATCTAGGTTATTCATCTCCACCTTCTTTTATTCCACCTTGTCATGATGCGACTCCTGTTATACAAGATGGATGGACAAATGAGATTGAGATGAGTTGTGTATAGAAGAAAGAGAGAATTTTATTACCCTTTTGAAGGAGATCCTCCAACTAAAGGCTATGACTAATTTGGTGTCATTCAACCTGACCAAGGTATCATCTCACACTCTAATTTGGATTTACCTATTACTTTACGTAAATAGGTTCATTCATGTACTTTGCACCTAATATCTATGTTTGTTTTGTACTCCCACCTCTCTCCTACCTACTTTCCTTTATGTCTACATTGTTCTTTATCACCACTCCTTTATGTATTTAGAAGCTATTCTTGATCCCAAGCGAAGAGAAGTAATGAATGAAGAAATGAAAAACACTATTAAAGGTTGGCACATGGAAATTAGTGGATCTACCAAAAGGGAAGAAAACTATGGGGTTGCAAATGGGTGTGTACAATGAAGCACAGGGCAGATGGGTCTATGGAGAGATATAAGACAAGGCTAGTTGCTAAGGGGTTCACATAGAGGGAGGGCATTGACTATAAAGAGATTTGCTCTTGTTGCAAAGCTAAACACTATATGGGTTCTTTCCTCGGATGCAAATTTCTCATAGGAATTGCATCAACTAGATGTCAAGAATGCATCCTTAAATGAAGGCCATCAAGAGAAGTTTATATGGATTCCCCTCCAAGATATGAAATGAAAAGAAAAGTGTGTAGAGTGAAGAGAGTATTGTAAGGCTTGAAGCAATCTCCAAGAACATGGTTTGAGAGACTGTGTAAAGCCATGAAGAATGTGAGAAATAAGCAAAACAATGCTGATCACACTATTCCATAAGAAGGTGAATGACAAATTATCTGCACGATTGTGCATGTTGATGATATGATGATCACTGGAAATGATACAAAAGAGATTCAAAAATTGAAATACTTCTTGGCATCAAAATTTCGAATTAAGGACTTAGGTCTTATAAGATATTTTCTTGGGATAGACTATAGAGGTTAAGGTCTAGTGAAGGGATAGACAAATGCCAATGAAAATATGCCTTGAATTTAGTAAAGGAAACAAGAAAATTGGGAGTAGACGTGTTGATACTCTAATTGAAAAGAACCATTAGTTGCAAAAAGGTAATAATGAATTGTACACTATTAAAGAAAGGTATCAATGCCTAGTTGGTAAACTTCACTATTTGTCACTTACCAAGCCTAATATAGTTTATGCAATGCATATTGTACGCCAATTTATCCATGTAGCCATGTGCCAAGAAATTCCCAAATGAGAGATGTTAAACAAATTCTAAAATACCTCAAGTTGTGTCCAAGAATGGGTTTATAGTTCAAGAAGCATGATAAACTAGAACTTGAAGATTTTCTAGATGCTGATTGGACAGGGCTTGTTGGGGATAGAAGATCCACAAATAAAAAATTGTTGTGGCTAGGTCCAGTGCTAGAGCTGAGTATAGGGCAATGGCTCATGGTTTAGCTGAACTTCTATGGATTAGGATTTTGCTAAGGGAGATGGAAATCCAGATGGATTGCCCTTTAAGGCTATACTATCATAACCAAGCTGCCATCAACATAGCAAACAATCCTATCCAGCATGATAGAGGAAAACACATTGAAATTGGTAGACATTTTGTTCGAAAAAGGATCACCTCAAGAGACTAATGAATTTCCCACTTGACCTCTAGAAAACAATTAGCATGATTTTACCAAAGTATTACCAAACACAAGATTTCATGAAATATTAGGAAAGTTGAGGGCAAATATCTATGCTCAACTTCAGGGGGACTGTTGTGAGAATTAATTAGATATGGGTTGGGTTGTAACTTGTATTGCTCTTGTGTTTCTCTGTTTCATATTGGGCTAAACGGGCACGGGCCAATATGTATTTAAATCTTTCAAGTACTACCTACCTAATGAGAGGCAACCTTGTAGTTTCTTCCATTTTAAGACCTAAGGTTAGACCCCAAGCACAGCTAGTGGGTGTTTATAAGAAACACTGAACCCGAAACAATTTCTACTTATGCCCAAGACCTTGGAGATAGATGGGCAAAACTACAAAGTTACACATAACCCTGGACTTTATTATGATACCGCACTAAGTAGTGGACCAGGCTGCCTTTGATGTGCCAACCAGTGATATCCATCATAGGTCAAAATATCTGGGCATGTTGGGGCAATTTAGGAAATTACTTGAGTGGGTGATCATAGTGATAGAATCGACCCCTTTGTCGAACAAAGTGAATATCAGGGTTTACACTCTCTAAGGGAAACCTAAACTGTCAGCAATGGATTTCATTTGTTTTTGAAATCTGGTTTTGCAAAATATATTTATATATTATATTATTATTCTATGAAAAAAGTCTGCAAAAGGTTTTAATCACGAGATCCATCTGAGCAAAGAGTGTGACACTGCACCTTACAGCCAGGGGAGAGGTCCTTCCTTGTCAAGCAGTGTTCTAATGATTATGGGCCGAGAGCTTAAGTGTAAGAGACCATTAAAGGGTTGATTACCTGATGGGCTTTATCTCACATAAGTCCATTATCCTCGGGTCTTCATAGGATGGCCGAATCCAATGATCATTTAGGTGTAAATGTTGGGCCCAAACTGAGCCCATGTTGATTGGCTGAGTGGTTCACTGCCCTAAGTAGTGAATTCAGCCTAATCTCATTCAGAGGTGGGGTCGAACCCTCATGGACTTGTGTGAGAGCTTTGTGAGGTCCCGCACTAGACAATATCAAGCCCAAAGTGGCCATGCAACACTTAGGGGTGTGAGCCTTCAAGAGAAATGGACCTAAGGCCCATTACTAATATAATTAGCTAAGTGGTCACATGACAACTTGATTTGGGTTGAAACTGGGTATGGAGCACTTATCCTTTTAAGAGGATAATGCTTATCAATTAAGAAAAGAAAAGTTCTTATCGAAATCATATTTGGATCATCTCCTAATCAGATTAGGAGTTTTCTCCATAAAGAGATAAAGAGAGAAGTGAACAAACCAGTCTTGGACTCTCTCTACTTCTTGTTCTCTTCTCTTTTGTCTTGTCTCTCAAGGAACCCTAATTCGACCTAGGCTTTCAAGAACTGATTTTATCAGTTTTATTCTGTGTTTTTTCAAGAATAAACATTGAAGAAATTCAAGCTCACACATCTCACTCGATCCAAACAAGTTGGATAGCAGAGTTGCTGGAATAAGTGTTGTTGAATCGATTTTTCCGTTATACTACACCATCTTCAGTTGGAGGCCAATTTTGGGACTGTTATTGGGCGTGAATTTCACCTTGGGAGCTGCGATTTATGGTCTCCGTATCAGGTATAGTTTGCTTTCAAATCTAGTCCGATTCAGGGCAAGATCGATATAGAAAATTTAGTTTTCAAAATCACCAGGAAATCGGTTCCTGGGATGGGTTAGGAAAATTTTTGAAATTCGCCGAACCATCTAGCATGGTTTAGCCATCCATATGATGGATCTTAACCCTTCTAACAAATAGAACCTAAGCATGTGTTCCTTGTTCTTTCTTCTCCTTTTGCTCAAAAATAATAAGGACTCACATTTATTTGTACATTTGGTATCATTTATGAATACATCTGACAAAAGGATCTAAGGGTCCGCTTGGTTCGTAGTCAGAATCGGAATCGGAATCAAAATCCTCCGGAATCGGAATTGTAATGGTTCATTCCCATAGTTTGTTTGGTTCAGACAGGAATGGGAATGGGAATTAAAATCAGCATGAATGGGATTTCAGTCCCAAGGGAGGGGCAGGGAATGGCCATTCCTTCAAATGGGGGAATGCCATTCCAGCATGAATAGGAATGAGATTCCGATTCCGCCCAACCAAACAGTTGGAATGGGAATAACCCATTCCAATTCCGATTTCAGACCCCTATTCCTGCAAACCAAACGGACCCTAAGAGCATTAGGATAATGGGAAAAACCACCAACAATATAGAGCATCAATTATGATGATTTTAAAAAGTAGATACATTACTTAATGGGTTTAAACAATATGGGACATACCTGCAAGCTTCTCCATTCAAAATCATGGATTTTAAACTATCAGCTGCTAGGGCATGCTTCACATCCACCTAAACCAGTTTCCAATTTGAAAATTAAATTGGCTTTAATCTATTGTAACAATACTATTAGACATACAATTGCACAAGTGTTACAAATAAAAGATGGTTAACACAAATTTGATGATTCAGTACGAAAAAGTGCAAAACTCTACCTACATACTGTGTAGCCAATTCAAAAGGTTCAAATGAGGCTCAAAGAATGATAGCAATGACAGTCATGAATATGTTCAAAAGATTTGAAGACCTACATGGTTATTATGACCAAATGTTAAATTTATATTCAGGAAAAGGCTAGGAAACAATCAAAGGAAAGAGAACTAAGAACCAAGATAACCTATTTTACCAAAAATAAAAACAAGACAACTATTGAACAATCCAGAATAACAAGCATTTTAAAATACTAAAACTAATGTTTATGTACAACTTCAGCAAATCACCTTGTGAGAAACACCAGCTCGCTTGTAGTACCTTTTTGCAACCTCAAGAGATTTTTCATCTCTTTCACATGCAACCAAATAACCTGATTCTGGTAGGACTAAGGCAATAGCCAATGATGAATAACCCTGAAAAAATAGTAAAAGAAAGATAACTTAGTTGTATGGGAAAAGCTATATGAAACATCTATACGAAACTTCTATATGGATCAAAGATAATGAAATTAATATGAGAAAAGCTAATCTTTGCTATTGTCAAGCATGATAAACATCTAAATAGATTCAACAACGATTTAAGGATTGACATCCACATTTTATATTAAAAACAGTGAACTATGAATATGTCTACTCTTTGGGTCTATAAATGTCACCCCTAATTAGTTTGGACTTTGATTGTTAGAACATGCAGTTGTTCCGAACTTAGGCCCATGTATGGGAGTAGCCAGCCAAAACTAAAGGCTTACAAAAGAAGAGGTCCACAAGAACTCTCAGATACAACAAACAACCAAGTTGAATAACAGAATGTAGCAAGAAAATGAGATATAACCATCAAGAATGTAACAGATTACCTCTGTATAAATACAAACAGAGCAAGAAGAAGAGCCGGACAGATTTACTCAGACAACTCTCGCTCACTCGCTCTCTATCTCTCTCTCTCTCTCATTCCTCTTCTTTCGCCCATCTTCTCATTCTCTTTCAGGAGGTGGTTCCTCACAAGCAACATCAATGGAAGCCAAAGTTGACGAAGTCGAAGTAGAAATCCATCGCATCTTCAACAGCATATGGGAAATGAAGGATATGTTATCTGCCCTGGGGGGCGATGGCAGTAGAGGGATTGATCAAGATGAAGGGGGACCCAAGAAAGTAATCAACGAAGCAACCCCTAGCCAGAGAGGAGCCCTAAACTTGCATTCCCCATCTTTCCTGATGGAGATCTAATTCCATAGATGTATAGGGCCGAGAAGTTCTTTCAATACAACGAAACCCCTGGCCAAGATCATGTAGCTTTGGCACCAATTCATTGAGAAGATGAAGTGATTCTTTGGTATCAATGGTTTTGACGAGGACACCCCAGATTGTCGTGGATGGATTTCATGGTTGTGTTGTGCATTCAATTTTGGGGAGTTTGGTTATGAAGAACTCAACAAGAATCTTGCAAAACTAAGGCAAAACTAGGAGCGTCTGCAACTACTAGATGGAGTTTGAGCATTTAGCCATCCGAGTACATGGTTTGGCTAGAGTTTGTGTGTTTGGTTATGAAGACTTCAACGAGAATCTTGGAAAACTAAGGCAAATTGGGAGCGTCCGCGTCTACCAGACGGAGTTTGAGCGTTTAGCCATCCGAGTTGGTTGGCCAGATTGTGTGCTAGTCGAAGCTTTTGTAAAAGGACTCAAGGAAGATATCCAATCAGAAGCAAAGACACTACAACCATCCATAGTCATGACTCAAGAGGAAAAATTGAATCGTGTAAAGAGGATCGGCAGACCCTAGGTACAATAGCGAAGATTAACCAACCTTCCAAAATCCAACAGCCCAAGAATTGATGGAACCAAACCGGGAAAAGAGGGTAGCATTCAGGGCCCATGAATTTAATCCCTAGTCCAACTTTCCCTTTTTAGAAATTATCATGGACTGAAATGCAAGCCCGTAGAGACAATGATCTCTACTAAAACTGTAAAGAACAGTTCAGGCCTGGTCATAGGTGCAAAACTTTGCAAATCTATACCCTTCAGGATGACAATGAAGATGGAATCAAGAGTGGTATACATTAGAATGAATCAATAGACCAATATTGGGCGAAGGAGCATCTTGAAGAGATATCCCTTCAGGCACTTATTGGGCTTAACTCTTTACAGACCATGAGAGTTTCGGGAATGGTAAAAGGGTGCCACAAGTCAATCTTGAATAACAGTGGTAGCACATTGAATTTCATAACAGGAGTATTGGCAAAACAACTGGATTACCAATCCAACCCACATCAGCATTCAAAGTTCACATTGCAAATGGGACATTGCTTCTGTGACAGCATTTGTACAGACATCTGGCTGAGAATCCAGGGCTAGAAGTTCATGGTTGATCTGTATCCACTAGAACTTAGTGGAGCAGACATTGTTCTTGGAATTCAACCCAGGATCAAGGATTGAAATATAGATATGATACATACCATATGGGGCATATTGTATCGGTATCGTTAGTGTATGGCACGGGATACACTACGACTGGAGGTGTATCCTACCAATCGTGTGTATCAGGCTGATACAGTGTGATAGGACCGATATAGAACGATACATTATCCGCGTGACGTGAATGTGCATATGCATACTCTTCTACTAAAAAAGAAAGTTGCAAGGATTCAAACTCACGTCAAGAGCTAAGGGAGAGCTTAACATCGGTGCCTGTAAGCCACTACACCACTCCAACTTTTGCGTTTAGGAGTAAAAGAATACAGATCTTATTTCTTTATTAGTTAAATGCAATTCAAATAAATAATACATATTATGGTTAACTCCAACTAAAAATTAAAAAAGTAATACTTAAAATCAGTATTTTATAAAATAATAGAAATAAATAATATATCAAATCCACATTTATTTCAAAATATTATTTGAATCTCAAAAAATTATATAAATATAAAATTAATAAGAGAGTAATTAATTTAGTACTTAAAATTTATAAATTTGCACATGGTATATATATATACTAATTTGCATTACAAAAAATCATATTTATTATTTAGAAAATAAAAACATTGTTTACAGAATATTCAAGTATATAATCTTAAATTGAATCTATCAAATCTACTAATCTATATTTATACAAAAAAAAAGATTTTTAATTAGAAAATTAAAGGAATAAAAATATAATAATGGAATAATCATTTTAATAGTTAAAAATTATGAATTTTCATATGATATGTATCTTAGAAATTTTAATAGATTTGATATATTTTAAGTTGAGATTATACATTTTATAAACTATTAACGAATATTTTAATTTACATAGAGAATTTAATATTTGGTTGACCTCTTTGTTAATGTAAAAAAATAAAAATAGTAAAGTCGAAAATAATTGATATAATAATTAAAGTATAATAGGAAAATATGTTTTTGCACTTTGGACTCTTGATTAACACACTATCAAAAACATTGTATGAAATCTATGCATCATATTATATTAATTGTAATATATTTTTTCATGTACACCATTAAAATATACATTCTCTATGTATTTATACATTATTTATGGTTATTTGACCTTAAATTTAATATTATTAATGTATTATGAAATTTTTATGTGTTTCCCTAATGTATCCATATTTTTCATCCGTATCCATGCGTTTCCAAAATGTATCCGTATTCGTATCCAAGTTGTCCGATACGATACTCGATACCGATTAGGGGTGAGCATTCGGTGAAAAACCAAACTGAATAAACCAAAATAAAAAATGAAAAACCGAACCGAAACCAAATTACAAGAAACCAAAATAACTGAAACCGAAATTTTCAGTTCAATTCTCGGTTATTTTGGTTAAAAACCGAATTTAATTAATATATATAATATTATATATTATAACCTATAATATATATTATGAAATTGAATGCCATTATAATACATTATATATAATATATTAATATATAAATATATAGCATATTATATATTAAATGTTATACATTGTATATTATATATTATATATTATATAATAGATTTCATTTAATTTGGTTTTTTCAGTTAACCGAAATTCTAACTTTAAAAACCGAAACTTTAAACTGAAATTCCTAAAAAACGAACTAACCGAACCGAATTACCCAAAAACCAAAAAAAAACGAAACCAAAATTTTTGGTTCGGTATTTCGGTTTTAACCAAATAATGCTCACTCCTAATACTGATACTTTAATCCTTGCCCAAGATTCCTCTTTTTACCCTTCCGTCAAAGTCCAAACATACTAAAACACCTACCTATGAAATTTCAACCCAAGATTTCTCCGTTTACCCTTCCATCACACCAAGATTCCCTTTCGAGCCCTCACGTCAACCTAAAAACATCCATGACCCAAATATCCTTGATCCTAATACCTCCAAACCCATCGGACCATACCATTTAGCCCTAGACTCCTAGACACATCAAAAACATCCACCCACAAGGTTTTAACCCAAAATTCCCTATTTACCCCTTTACCAAACTAAGATTTCATTTTGGATCCTCTCGTTGGCCCAAATTCCAACGATCTTGACCCCCTAAACCAATCAAAACATCACCTTTAGATTTTGAACATCCTAAAACCCTCATTTGTAAAATTTCAACCCAAAATACCTTTGATTACCCCTCCATCACACCAGGATTCCATTTCAAAGCTCCAGATTAATCAAAATTCTCCCCTTTGGATCTACTTGATCAAGGCCCAGGTGGGCTAGTCTGATCCCACCAATCGGTCCAAAATGCTCAAAACCCCCACCTTGCCAAATTTCAACCAAAGATTCCTTCATTTTCCCCTCCATCACATAAAAATTTTATTTCAAAGTTCTAGATTGATCGAATCACTCACCCTCCACATCTGCTTGATTCGGGCCCAATTGGGCCAATCTAACCCCCAACGTTCAACCAAGAATGCTTAAAAACCCCACCTTACCAAATTTCAACCAAAAACACCCTTGATTGCCCATTAATCTAAAGATTCCATTTTGGCAAATCTCACTAGCCCGCACACAAAAATCATTCCATTAATCCGGCGACGCCTCCTCTTTGACAAGACCCCCCCCCCCTTTCAACTAATGTCATGCATCTTTATTCTTCTTAATATAAAAGATTTTTATTAAAAATAAAGAAAAAAATGAGATCCCCCCTTACTCTTCATCTTCCTTCCCTTCCTCCTAACCCCTCTCCTCTTAAGGAGACTTATGCCTCCATGTGTTCGAGAGGCTTATGCCTCTTGCGTTCTGAACTACACCTCACGCCTCTAGGTAGTGGAACGCCTTGCGTCACGCCTCCACGTTTTAAAACATTGAGCCCAATAAGTGATTTCTGTTCACCCTTGCTTAGTCAGTAAGTCAACCAGCCCATTTGCCTCACAAGCTGGAATTGGTTGCAATACTCAACCAAAAAGGATAAGCTAGTATCCTTTTTAGGGAGAAATTAATGGATGCTAAGTTCCAGCACTCTACTTATGATATATAGTTTTATGCCTTGGTAAGAGCTCTATGACATTGGTGACACTATTTGACTGGTAAGAGTTTATTGTATTTTCACATCATTAAGCCCAAGGTATTTTAACTCACAAAAGAACCTTGGCCCACGGCTTGCCAAGTGGATATCTTATTTACAAGAGTACACATTTTCACTAAAGCATAAGTTGAGAAGTATCTCAATAAGTTTGTTTGATGCACCTAGTTGAATGGGCCTATAGTTGAATGTATTATGTACACAAGTCTTGGACTATGAAAGTTGAAAAACCAATATGGGTAATGATCCATTTTTCAGTCAAATATTTAAGGAATTTACAGTATGTTGTCCATGATGGTACGTTTTCAAAGGTAAGCAGTTATGCAATCTAGAGGGATCTCTACATGAAGAGAATTGTTAGAAGAGCTCCATGGAGGACGTTTTGGGAGGACATTCTTAGCTGGGACAAAACTCTAAATATGGTGGCTAATCATTATTTTTGGCCTAGAGATGCACAAAGATGTTTTATGGGTGGTGAAACAATGTAGAGCTTGACAACTAGCAAAGGGATATACTCAAAAAACATAGTTGTATACACCTTTGCCAGTTCTAAATTCACCATGG
>JAKGHH010000001.1:7071033-7189963 GCA_022828595.1 Nelumbo lutea | reverse complement strand
TATAATATCTCTAACAAATGAATATATAAAAAAATGCTGGGAATAAATTTTTAGATTTGATAAAAGTTCAGATCTGTGTAGACCTTAGATTTTGAATAAAAAAGGACAAAAAACAATGGTGAAAATGAGTAGAAGAAGAGAAGAGAAGAGAAGAGAAGAGAAGAGAAGAGGAGAAAACAAGGTTCTGATTCGAAACAAAGAGAGACTATCTCTAAGCGGCAAGTTTTATTTAGCTTCATAAAACAAATTTACAGACTATGTCACCCACTTTAAGTGTGGGACACATCACTTAACTTAGGATTTACTTGCAACTACATAAAGCATATAACAACAATGTACTTGACTATACTACCCCATCAGCGGCTGACTCTAACAAGAATTCTTCTAATAATCATTCTCTTTTTTTTCCTTCCTTTTTGGGAAAAAAAATAAACCACGTTTTTTTTTTTTTATTCAGCTGATTTCTTTAATTTCATGGTATTGTTTCTGTCTTTTCTTTTGCTTGCTACCTTTTTCCATGTATGATTTCTTTCTCTTTCTGTCTTTTCTTTCATTTCATTGCTATTGTTCCTGTCTTTTCTTTCACTTGCCCCTTGTCCAGGGTAATAAATAGTTAGGGCTTTGCTTTGGGGGCTTTATTTCTTCTCTTGGGTGAGGCTTTTAAATCACCTTCCTTGTGTACTTTTCTTTTCCCTTTTAATGATTTTTTGTTTCTTTACTTCTCGAAATGATATTTGGTGGTTGTCTTTTCTGGCCATAGGGAATGTTTCTAGTTAACAAATTTTTGTTCTTTTCACTGTTCTTTTAGAAAAGGCACTGAAGAATGGTACATCAGGCACAACAATTTTAAGAGCATTGGATTGAGAAACTCAATCTTTGGATGAAAGAGTTATTTTTTTTTCCTCGATGGGTCATATTCTTATGATGGAAAAAGCAATCCCTGATAACCAACTGGGAGCTGATCAACCATCTGATAATGACCTTCCTATTTGGCTTGCAGCACAAAGGGCAGTGCCTCGTTATGAAGGTCTTTTGTCATACTATTGGGGCCCGTGATGATGACTCTTAAGAAAAGTTACTTATGTGGATTGGAATGATTCCTTAATTCCAGAAACATCAAGTTGAACTTGAGATGGATAGTACAACTTTCTGAACCTAATTATAAGGTTTGTCTTAAACTAGCCTTATGTTTTTCCTTTTCAAAGCTATATTTTCTTTTTCATCATTATGAGAGGCTTGATTTTTATTAATAGTTCTTTCCTGTTTGTTATTGGGACAGATGTATGCTAAGCAATGTCAGCAGTACAGTTAAACCAAGACTAGTCAGCCATTGGACCAACTGAGTGGCTTAGTTAATTTTTCAAACCAACCCATGCATCAGAGCATTGGATCTGGTGGTTCATGGTTCAATCAGTTTCTGGTTTAGGTTGCTTTATACATGATTTCTCATGGTATCTGTGATCAGGAGAGGAATAAGATAAATAAGGATGGCAAAAAATCTTAGCAACAGTCACGTATTTGGTTCAGATGGGAGTAGGAGAAGAAGAAGTTTGATGATCGAAGGGCCTGAAAGCAAGTTGAGATCGAAGGAACCAATCCTCAACTGCTTGTGCCACTTTTTCTTTATTATAATAAAACTGAAATTACATAATTACACCTGAAATAAGAAAACAAATAAATTATAGCAGAAAATAAGATGAAAAAAGACTACAAGGACCCTAATGATAAGCACTTATTAAAATTAGCACTCCCCATCAAGTTGGAGCATTTCATCTGTGCTTAGACTTAACCCTTATGTGAATGAGAATGGATAGCTTGATCGCCAGAATTCTTGTAGGGTGTATAATATTTCTCCACTAACCAACTTTCTACTTCCTTAACAAGTGGCATCCATTGCTATAAGTCTGTTTCTCTCAATGAATAACTGGAATTGGAGGATATGTAAATAACTGCTTGAATTATCGACAAAATAAATTAATAGGGAGTTGAAACTGCCACTTCTATCTCTTGTAAATAGCTGTTTTTTCGCCACATCAAGTCACGAGCAGTATATTCAAAACCACTTGAGCAAGGTGATGTGGTATAGATCAGAATTATTGGCTGCAGTTTATGGGGTTTGAGAAGGCCAAAAGAGTTAGCGTTGTTGAAAGACTGATTATTGAGGGTGATTTGAGAACAGTTGTGCAATGGATTGAAATAGGGGGAGTGGTGACTTGGCACCTAAGGAATGACTTCAGGTGTTTCAAATGGCTGTCAAGACAATGTTGATCCAAGTTTAAATGGGTTAGGAGATCTGCGAATAGTCCTGGCGGATGGTTTCGCTAAGCAATGGGTACAGAAAACAGTTCCTTGCTATATGGGGCTGAAATTGTAATTCTTGGGATGGATTAGCTTCTATTGGACTTGTCTGTTTATTCTTTCACAAACTTCTTGTTGTAATTCTAATTTTCTAAGCTTTATGAACTTATTAGTGTGTTTCTGATAAAAAACAAAAACTCAACAAAGCCGTATGGGCCACTGGCTTTGTTACTTTTGCCTTAGCACTACTCCTAGCCACCTCACTCTTCATTCTTATCTCATTTCCAAGTCAATCAAATTCCCTACCAGGAACGTTGCAAAAACCAAGTCAACATCTGTAATTATCCCTCTAGAGAGAGTTCTCCTTCTTTTTTATAAAACAACCTTCGAACTGAAGCACCCTTTAAATAAGTGTAGCACTTTAATGATTTACCTTCCCAATGGGTCAAGCCTCGGATTCTGCAATTAATTGGCTTCAACAATCCAAAACTAAAGGGGAATATCTAAGTCTTGTAAGATGTGAGAATAAATCAGTTTCCCTACTTTAACCTCCTGTACCATCATGGGATTGAACTAAAGCTCTCACATCACTATTAGACATCGTTACATTCAAGAATTCTATAGGGGTATCTATATGGTTTTTCCCCTAATAGACCAATTATTCTTCCCAACAAATTATGCCACATACTTCCTTATGTAAGGGTTGAGAATTCCGTCACTTTCACATTGCTACTCATCTTATACACCCAAAAAATACTTCTAGTGCCCCCAAGTCCTTAGTTTGGAACTAGTTTTGCTAAAAACTATTTCAATTATTTCAATACTCTGTTTATCACTCCTTAAGTAATAATAATGTCATCAATATAAACTGCCAAAACTTTCTTCCCTAAAGCTGTATCCATACCAAATACAGAGTGATCAACACTACATTGTTTCATCCCAAACTATTGTACAATTCTACTAAATCTTCCAAACCTGGCTCTCAAAGATTGGCTTTTTTTTAATTTGCACACCTTTCCCTCATCCCTGAGCAACGTACCAAGTGATTGTTCCATATACACTTCCTCTTCAAGGGTACCATGAAGGAAAGAATTTTTTTCACATCCAATTGGAAACTGCCACTAATCAAAGTGAGCAGCTAGAGAAATAATTACACAAACTGAACCCATCTTTAGCTAAGTAAGAAGCTATCAGTTATAGTTAGGTCCATAAGTCTACATATACCCTTTTGCCACCAAACGTGCCTTATACCTCTCTACATTGCCATTTGCTCAGTGTTCACAGTATAAGCCCATTGACAACCAACCGTTGGGGAAGAGAAGTAAGGCCCTAAGTGCACTTAGATCGAGAGCATGAAATTCTTCATCTCATTGCCCTTCTTCCATTTTGGTGAGAGAAGAACACCCTGAGCCGACCCGAGAACATTCATAGATGAAAGCAAAAACACAAAATTTTGATAATGAAGGAGATAAGTGAGTAAAGGAAACATAATGAGAAATAAAGAGGGTTGTAACTTGGCGCGGCCCAACCTGAGCCCGGGCAGATCCAACTTGCAATTTTATATGGGTTGGGTTTTGGATTTTAGGGCCTCGGGCTGGGCCTAGCCAACAAAAATTTGGGCTATATTTATTTTTGGGATGGGTCCGGGCAGATCCAACTGCTGATGTCCACGACAGCAGTGGTGTGGTGCTGATTGTGTTGTGGTGGCTGACATATCTATGTTTTTAAATGCTTAAAAGTGAACCCCTAGACCTTGTGTGTAATCAGTTCTGCAGTATGCCAGAACAAGTGTTCGATGAAATGACTGAGTAATTTCAGTAGTGGTGTGTTGGTGGTAAATGGTCTTGCAGTATGCAGTCCAAGTGTTTTGATGTGTTGACTGAATGATTTCAGCTTTAGAGTGTAGTGTGTTATGTGCAGTTGAAGAAAGTGGGTTGGTGGTATTGTAAGTGAGATAAATCTTGTGACAAGTGTGAGATTGTGGTGTATATTCAGAGGAGACATAATTGAGATGGCTTCAACTGTAGTTGGGAATGACAACAAACAGGCATCATGCTCTCTTCAGATTATCTAAGTGTTCAAATGACATCCATCAAGTTGAATGGTGAGAACTATGTACCATGTGCAAAATCTGTGGAGGTGTTCTTGAAGGCCAAGAGGAAAGTAAAACATGTGAGTGAGGAGAAACCTTCCACTGAATATCCTGGGTTCAGTGATTGGGAACAAGATGATGCACAGATAATGACATGCTTTGGAACAACATGGAACCAAAGATTAGTGTGAACTTCATGTTCCTAGATACAGCCAAAGAGATCTGGGATCATGCTAAAAAGATGTACTCTAAACAAGACAATACAACTAGGGCATATCAGTTATACCAAGAGTACTTCAATTTGAAGCAAGGAAGTCAAAGCTTAGAAGAGTATTATGCAAGTTTGAGAAACATCTGCAATGAGCTAAATGTGTATCACCTCTAACATCAGAAGTCCAGATCCAACGACAACAACGTGAACAACTTGATGTGACTAGGTTTCTTGTGGGCTTGAAGGCTGAGTATGAGCCTGTCAGAGCACAGATATTGGGGGGATCAGCTCTCCCCTCACTTGAAGAAGTTTTTGCCCATCTTAAGAGGACATCCATTAAGCCAGTGGAACATTCTTCCTTCTCTGATAGATCTGGTTTGGTAGTGACTAAAGGGAGTGGTCATGGAAGTAGAAGTGGTGGTGGCAGCAGTGGCCCTCCAAGCAACCGTGGTGGGCACATGTTTAACCGGACCAGTGATCGGACTGGAGGCCGTGAGTCAGGGGAGGCCGTGGAAAAGGAAGGGGTAATGCTCAGAGAAAATGTACACATTGTGGCTTAGAGGGGCACATAGTTAATTTCTGCTATGATTTGCGTGGTCCACCCAACACTTGGGCTAACCATGTTACATCTAAGAGTAGTAGCACAATTACTGAAAGCCAACAAATTGCACCAACCCCCTCCACACCCACTTGTGCTTCCGGGCAGGAAATGGTGAGTGTACCACGGGAATATATGAGCAGTTCCTTCAAACATCTCAGTAGAACACAACTACACTTGCCCATTCAGGTATGACTTGTTTAGCTTCCAAAGCCTCACCCTAGATCATTGATTCTGGCGCCTCGGATCATATGTCTGGGACTCCTGATGTATTTTCTTCCCTTTCTCACACCTCCACATCTCAGACAGTTACACTTGCTAATGGTTCTACATCCTCTATTTGTGGTGTTGGTGATGTTAATCTCTCTTCATTGTCTTTAGCATCTGTTTTATATGTTCATAAGTTCCCTTTTAACCTTATGTCTGTTAGTAGATTAACCAAGTCCCTTAATTGTTCTGTAACCTTCTATCCTTCTTCTTGTGTGTTTTAGGATCTAAAGACGGGGACGAAGATTGGTGGAGGGCATGAAGCCGGTGGTTTGTATTACCTTGATGGTGGTGGCCTTCTAGTGGCTTTTCAGTCGTCTCTTACTCCTCTCCAATGGCACTGCAGACTTGGTCATCCCTCTCTCAAGGCTTTGAAGCTCCTAGTTCCTTCCTTAAGTCATCTTTCATCATTAGATTGTGAGTCATGTCAGTTGGGAAAACATCATCGAGTCTCATTTAGTCCAAGAATTGATAGTCGTGTCTCAAGTCCTTTTGCTTTAGTTCATTCTGATGTATGGGGTCCAGTTAAAGTGGTGTCATATAATGGGTTTAAGTATTTTGTAATCTTTGTTGATGACTTTTCAAGGATGACATGGATCTATCTTATGAAGACCGTAGTGAATTATTCTCTATTTTTCAGAAATTTCATGCTGAAATACGCACTCAGTTTGGTGTTCATATGAAAATACTTTGCTCCGATACTGCCAAAGAATACATCTCCTCATCATTTCAGCAATACCTAGAACATCATGGAATAATTCATCAAACTTCTTGTCCCTACACCCCACAACAAAACGGTGTAGCTGAACTGAAAAATAGACATCTTCTTGAAACTGCTTGGTCCTTGATGATCAATATGCATGCCCCAAAACACTTTTGGAGTGATGCTCTCTTACATCCTGTTTTTTGATAAACCGGATGCCCATGTCAATCCTTGGAAGTCAATCCCCTTTCTCCGTGTTGTTCCCCACTTTGTCTCCCTTTCCTCTCACCCCAAGAGTCTTTGGTTGTGTTTGTTTTGTTCAGCACTTGGGGCCTGGAGTAGACAAGCTAGATGCTTGGGCTATGAAGTGTATTTTTCGTTGCTACTTCAAGGACTCAGAAAGGGCACAAGTGTTATAACCTAAGTTTCATAAATCGTTTGTGTGCCCTGATGTCACCTTCTTTGAGTCGGTTCCTTTTTTCTCCAATGTCGGGGTCTCTTCTTCTCCCTCTGTGGTTCCTCTTCCTGTTCCGGTTGTGGACCCCCTTCCCGTAGCTCCCACTCCTACTACAGATGCACATCATATGCCAGTTACTACAGAAAGGCCGCCAATTACTCAAGTGTATACTCGCAGAAGTGCTTCGGCTCCTCCACTTCAGCACCCGCCAACAGATCCTGCTACTGCTCATTCTCCCTCAGATGTTCATCTCCCTATTGCTTTGCACAAAGGTAAACGTACTTGTACTTCTCATCCCATTTCTGACTATGTTTCCACTGCTCACCTTTTTGCTTCTCATTGCAAGTTTATATCATTACTCTCATCGGTTCCCATTCACAAGACTGTACAGGAAGCCCTTACCTCTCCAGAGTGGCAGCAAGCCATGGAAGAAGAACTCTCTGCTCTACAACATAATCATACGTGGGAACTCACCACCCTTCCTCCTAGTAAGCACACTATTGGGTGTAAATGGGTCTATACAGTGAAGCATCTTCCTGATGGCAGTGTGAAACGATTGAAGGCACGGTTAGTGGCCTATGGCTATTCTCAGTTATATGGTGTGGACTATATGGAGACATTCTCTCTTGTGGCTAAAATTGGTTCAGTTTGGGTGTTGATCTCATTGGCTACTATGTATGATTGGCCTCTCCTACAACTCGACATCAAAAATGCCTTCCTACATGGTGATCTTGTTGAGGAGGTGTATATGGAGCAACCACCATGGTTTGTTGCTCAGTGGGAGGCTGGTAACGTGTGCAGGCTCACAAAGGCAATCTATGGACTGAAACAATTTCCTCGTGCATGGCTCGGTAGGTTCAATGAAGTGGTGAAGGCCTTTGGGATGAAACGGTGTCAGGTTGATCATTCCGTGTTTAGCTATAACTCAAAAGATGGAAAAATCTTGCTAGTCGTGTATGTGGATGATATTGTCATAACTGGAAGTGACAGCAATGAAATTGACAGGCTGAAAAAATTCTTACAGGACCACTTCAATACGAAAGATCTGGGGAAGCTAAAGTATTTCTTAGGAATAGAAGTTGCGAGGTCAAAACTGGGGATCAACCTATGTCAGAGGAAATATGTTCTTGATCTACTTGAAGAAATAGGGTTGTTAGGTGCTAAACCAGCAGAGACTCCTATCGAACTCAATGCCAAGTTAAGTGTGGATGCAGGTGAAGAGTTTGATGATCCTGGAAAGATACAGAAGGTTGGTGGGAAAGTTGAACTACCTGACCATTACCCGACCAAATATATCATTTGCTGTCAGTGTGGTGAGTCAGTTTATGCAACATCCCCGGGTTCCTCACTGGGAAGCTGTTCTGAGAATTGTTAGGTACCTAAAGGGTGCTCCAGGTCGTGGTTTGTTATACCAAAAAGGACGACCTTTTGAGATAGTAGGGTACACAGATGCTGATTGTGCTGGCTCTTATATTAGACAGGAGGTCAACCATATGGTATTGTACCTTCCTGGGTGGCAATCTTGTAACTTGGAAGAGCATGAAGCAAACAGTGGTGGCAAGAAGTGGTGCGGAAGCAGAGTACAAGGTATGGCCCTTACCACATGTGAACTAGTATGGCTGAAGAACCTACTACAGGAGATGGGTTTCTCAATTTGCAAACCCATGAAACTATACTGTGATAACCAAGCTGCTGTTCACATCTCATCCAATCCTGTCTTCCATGAAAGAACTAAACATATTGAGGTGGATAGTCACTTTGTGAGAGAGAAAGTGATAAGTGGGGTAATAACTACATCTCATGTGAGCTCAGGAAATCAGTGGGCAGATATCTTCACAAAAGGATTGTCTTGGGGAAGAATAGATTACATTTGTAACAAGCTGGGACTGTATGATATATACTCTCCAGCTTGAGGGGGAGTGTTAGAATGCTCGAGTCAGGGGTATTTTGGTCATTCTGGTGTATCTTATTGAAAGTGAAATGTCTATTGCATCTTCTATGAGGGACAAAATTGTCTTTCTTGTAACTCAAGTTTTTCTTGAATAAAAGTCAAGTGGGTCGGCTAGGAGAGTGACTTTTGAACATCCTCTCTTCTAGTTTGGCCGAACACTCTTCTCCTCTCCTTCTTCTTCTTCTTCTTTCTCTTTTTTCTTCTTTCTTCTTCTCTACTTTGACCAAGAAATAACTAGGGTTTATTCACACAGGAATTATAGTACTAGGTGGGACGGGATCTTGCCCCTGGTGAATCTGATGATGTTGGTGGCGGTATAGTTTCAAGTTGCTCCATAGCTTTTCAACCTGGTTGGCCCTTGTGGTGACGGAGAAAGACATGGAATGGAGGAGGGTCAGGTAGAGGAGGTAGCACTTGAAATTGTTTCTTCTCCACCCTATTCTCCCCCTGAGGAAAAACCGGAAAGAAATGATCACTATATAAGAAAGATTCACCCATAGAAACGTAGTATTTCCGAGAGACAGGATCGAAACAATGGTAACACTTTTGAGAAGAGGGATAGCCCAAGAAGACATAAAGGAGAGCACAAGTGTCAAGCTTACCACGGGTAGGAGACAAGTTTTGAACAAAACAACGACAACCAAACACACGAATGGGAATTGAAAAAAGGGGGGCTTTAGGGAATAGGCGTTGATGAGGGGCCTTGTACCCTAACACCCAAGATGACATACAGTTGATGAGATTGGTAGCACATAACACAACATCCAACCAAAAACGTTTTGGAACATTCATATGGATGAGTAACCCACGAGCCACTTCAAGTAGATGGCGGTTTTCTTTCTGCAACACCATTTTGTTGAGGAGTTTTGGCACAAGAACTACGGTGGATAAACCCACACAAAGCAAAGAACTCCTTGAGATCACTGTGGAAGTATTCTTTGGCATTGTCAGACTGGAAAATTTGATCTCTATCTGAAATTGGGTGAATATCATGTGCTGGAAATCTTTTACAATCTTTGGTACTTCATCCCTGGACTGCATGGGGTACACCCATGTATATCTAGAATAGTCATCAATAAAAGTAATGAAATATATATAGCCAAGCTCAGATGGTAAAGTAACATGGCTCCAAACATCAGAATAAACAATATGGAAAGGAAAATCAGATTTATTATTTCTTGAAGAAAAATGATTTCTACAATGTTTGCTCAACCGACGAGTTTGACATTTGAACTCAGACACTGACATTGATTTAAATAAGTCCCGGAAGTACGACCTTTAGCGACTCAAAAGATTAATGACCCAAATGACTATGCCATAAGTAAACTTGACTCATACTAGACTGACTCATAGACTCAATGACCGCAAGACTAGCTTTGTTCTCCAGCATGTAGAGACCATCCGCCGTATGATCTTTACCAATCATCTTCCCCGAGTCCAAATCCTGTAGAATACAAGAAGGGAAAAAGGTCATTGAACAATTTAATGAATTTGTAGTGCTACTGATAGAAAACAAGTTTATAGGTAATTCTGGGACATGTAATACATTAGAAAGGGTAAGTCCAAAAGGAAGGGTTATGGTTCCTTGACCAGCTATGGTGGAAAATGAATCACCAGCTAGTCTCACGTTGTCCCTACCAAATAAAAGTTGATAGGACTGAAAACAATTTGACTTACCCGTCATATGATTTGAGGCTCCAGAGTCAATTATCCAAGGGGAGTCGGGTGAATGGGAAGACACATGGAAGGTGTTGAAATAATTTAGTTATTTGTGTTAGGGTCTGTTTGGCTATTTAAAGCATTTTTTTTATTTTTCTGTTATTTCTGTTATCGTACTTCACTTACAGCAGGGGCACAGGTGTCTTTTCCCTTCTTATTTTTGTTGCCCTATATAATATAATAGAAGCTGGCGCCGCCAGTACTGTTCCATTGCTCCAAACCTTTTCTTCTTCCTTTCTTCCTTCTTCTCTTCTCTCTTCTTCCCTTCTCTTCTTCCTCATTTTTCAATTGGATTTATTGCCAAGATGGTATCAGAGCAAGGCTGTTGAATCTGGGCGATCAAGTTTTCTCTTCAAGTTGCTGAATCTGGGCTGATCAAATCAGATCTGCAACTGGTACAACCCTAAAGCTTTTTTTTTCTTTTATTTCTTTCCTTGGTCGTGTACCAAGTGGAGAACAAATGAATCCAAACCACTGAATGTCGGTAGACTTTTGTGAGGGTTATATTTTCGTGTGATCCTGTACCTGTGAAAAGGTGATTGTAGGTCACAGATGACTCGTTTTCTCTGCTCGTTAGTCTGATTTCATGTGTGGTAGGATCTCTCTTATTGATTAATGTTGTGGTGGAACTTACTGCAAAACCAGTAGGTTGGGACTGTTCTTCTTGCAGATCTGAAAATCAGTCTCGTCATAGTTCTTCTTTGGAAATTGGTGCTGTTTTTTGTGCTCAGATTAAGTCCAGAACTGAATTGTTGTGTGTGGAGCTTTTGTCAATATAAGGAGGGATCCTAAGTTGAGAGTTTAGATAAAAAAACTGTGTGTTTACCATGTCGTCTGAGAATTCTGCTACTTCAGAGATTTTAGGGAGTCATAATGGAGTGAGTGGGGGAATGCATATGAATTTCCCCATGGCTGTTATTCCCTTTGATGGTCTGAACCATCTTGAGTGGTCTAGGGGAATAAAACTCAACATCACTGCTTGGGGGAAAATAGGATACATCAATGGGAGAGTGAAGGAACCGAAGAACGGAAGTGCTGAATATGATAGGTGGAACCAAGAGAATAGTATGGTGATGCCATGGCTCTTGGTTTCCATCATGCCGTAGGTAAGGAAGACTTTTATGTGGATGGAGATTGCTTGTGAGATATGGGAACAAGCAAAGTCCACCTATTTAAAGCAGAGACACTATGCCAAGATATACCAACTGCAAGCTGAATCCTCTACTTGCAAGCAAGGGGAGAGGAGTCTCTCAATGTACTATTTGATTTGATATCGATATGGAAAGAATTTGATCACTACCAGAATGTGAATTGGAAGTGTGATGAAGATGTAAAGGCGTATAAGTCACTTGTATCTCAGCAACGGGTCTTTGCCTTCCTCCTAGGGCTGAATCCTTCATATGAGTCCATCAAGGTGCAAATATTGGGTAGTAAAGACTTGCCATCAGTTCAGGAGGTGTATGCTTTAGTGCAGTCAGAAGAGAGTAGAAGAAGTGTGATGAATTGTGTAGAGGGGGAGTCAGTTGCCCTAGCTGTCCGAGGAAATTTAGATACAAATGTCGGAGGTGCTTTTAAGAAAGGTGACTCTTAGAAGAGAATAGATGATAAGAGTAAACTTTCGTGCACTCACTGCCAGAAGACAAGACACACTAGAGATATATGTTGGGATTTCCATAGAAAACCTAAATGGGTACAGGATTTGGGTAAGAAGTCAACACCTAATCAGGGCAAGAAACCAAGTCAACAAAATCAGAAAAAGTATAACTCAACTAATATGGCATCTCCAGAGACTAGTCCATTGGTAACTCAGGAAAGGCATTGCAGTTCTGACCCTAAGGAAGAAATTATCAACTCCTTTCGTGACCATTTGGAATTGTATGGTAGGACTCTCCACCGGATGGATTCTGGTCCTACTCCCTCTACCTCTTTCGTGTCTACATCAAGTAACGTTGCCACTGCCTTCCATGTGTCATCTTATACCACTGATTCTCCTTGGGTTATTGACTCTGGAGCCTCAAACCACATAACCGGTAAGTCAAATTTATTTCAGACATATAACGTTCTCTCTGAGAGAGATAAGGTGAGACTAGCTGATTGTTCTTTCTCTACCATAGCTGACCAAGGTACCATACCTCTCCCACTCGGCCTTACCCTTTCTGATGTACTGCATGTTCTGAAATTACCTATAAATTTGTTGTCCATTAGTAGTATAACTCACTCCTTGAACTCTTCAGTCACTTTTTTTCCGTCTTCATGTGTGTTTCAGAATTTGGCCTCAAAGAAGACGATTGGTAGAGGAAGCATGGTGGATGGTCTCTATGTGTTGGAGAACAAAACTGGTCTTATGGCTACAGAGTCCATGAGTTCGTCAAGTGAGAGTCAAGTCTATTTATGGCATAGTCATCTTGGTCATTTTTCTTTTGAGTCATTAAAAGTTATGTTCCCAAAGTTGTTTGAGTCCTTGTCAGTGAGTCAGTTACAGTGTCAGACATGTCAATTGAGTCAGTTACAGTTACAGAGTCAGTTACATTGTAGAAGTTCTTTACCTTTGAGAAATAAAAGATCTGAATTTCCATTTCATATTGTTTATTCTGATATTTGGGGCCCTGTTACTCTACCCACTAAGGCTGGATATAAGTACTTAATTACCTTGATTGATGATTACTCTAGATACACCTGGGTTTACCCTATGCAATCTAGAGATGTAATGCCAAAAATTGTAAAAGACTTTCAACACATGGTGTTCACTCAGTTCCAAACTGAAATCCATATCTTCTAGTCGAACAATGCGAAGGAATACTTCCATAGTGATCTCATGGAGTTTTTTGCTTCGAGTGGGTCACTTCAACGAAGCTCTTGTGCCAGGACACCCCAACAAAATGGTGTTGCTGAACGAAAGAACCGTCACCTTCTCGAAGTAGCTCATGGCTTATTAATTCATATGAATGTGCCAAAACGTTTTTGGATGGATGCAGTTTTGTGTGCTACATACATCATCAACCGTATGCCATCTCGGTTACTAGAGTATAAGGCCCCACATCAACTTCTATTTCCTACAACTCCGTTGTCCACCATTCCGATGCGTGTTTTTGGGTGTCGTTGCTTTGTCCATAACTTGTCCCCTACTCGAGGTAAGCTTGATCTCAGGTTATTCCTTGTGTTTTCCTTGGCTACCCTTTATCTCAAAAGGGCATCATTGCTATGATCCTACCTCTCGCAAGTACTATGTCTCTATTGATGTATCCTTCTTTGAGAATCAACATTTCTTCTCGATTTCTCCTCAGGGAGAGAGTATGGTTGAGGAGAAACAGGCGGCTCAAACTCAACTACCTCCTTTACTCGATCCTCCTCAATTCCGGGTTTTTCATCGTTGCCATAAAATCCGACAGAGTTCAAGTGCCGTGGAATTTGACACTATGCAATCAACATCATCGAATTCGCCAGAGGCAGATCTGTTTATCAGCCAGGTACACTTGCTCCTATTGATATGCTTGTTCCTCTCAATGTTGATTCCCCTGTCATCAATGATCTTGATGCTTCTATTGTTAAGAGAAAGGGTGTTAGATCTTGTACCACTAATCATCTTATCTCTAATTTTGTGTCCTATGATCACATTTCGCCTTCATTCTGTGCATTCCTCTCTTCTGTGGACAGTGTCCCCGTTCCTAAGAATGTGGCAGAAGCTTTATCTAAACCTGAATGGACAGATGCAATGTAGGAAGAAATTGATGCATTACACAAAAATGGCATTTGGAAGTTGGTGGATCTTCCTGAAGGGAAAGAACCAATGGGTTGCAAGTGGGTGTTCACAGTGAAACACAAGGCTGATGGAACTGTTGAAAGGTACAAGGCTAGACTGGTAGCAAGAGGTTTTACACAGGTATATAGAGTGGACTATGCAGAGACTTTTGCTCCAGTAGCCAAGATGAACTCTATCAAGATTCTTCTTTCATTGGCAGCAAATCTTGACTGGGAACTACACCAATTGGACATCAAAAATGCATTCTTGAATGGTGACTTGGAAGAGGAAGTGTACATGACCCAACCTCCAGTTTTTGTGCCAAAAGCAGTGAACAAAAGGTGTGTAGGTTAAGAAAATTTTTATATGGGTTGAAACAATCACCTCGGGCTTGGTTTAGTATGTTCCACTTAGTAGTTCAAGAGATGGGGTTCAAACAATGTCAGTCAGATCACACTTTATTTGTGAAAAGAGGTGAAGGGAAAATTGCAGCTCTAATTGTATATGTGGATGACATAGTGATCACAGGAGATTAGGAGGCTGAAATACGGAGACTAAAAAACTTCTTAGGCACTCAATTTGAGGTGAAAGATCTAGGCCCTTACATTATTTCCTTGGAATTGAAGTTGCCCGCTCTCACAAGGGCATCTTTATTTCCCAACGGAAATATGTACTAGATCTACTAGAAGATACAGGCAAGTTGGGGGTAAAACCAATTGACTCACCAATTGAATCTAATCATCAGCTAGGAGACAATCAGGAAGAGTTTTTGAAAGATGTGAAGAAGTTCCAGAGACTCGTAGGAAGCTCTTGTATTTGTCTATGACCAGGCCTGATATTGCTTATGTAGCGGGTGTCCTTAGTCAGTTAATGCACAATCCTAGGACAACTCACTTTGAAACTGCAGAGAGGATCCTTAGATACCTCCAGAAGTTTCCCGGAGCTGGTTTGTTGTTTCAGAAACATGGTCATTTAAAGGTGGAAGTATATTTTGATGCTGATTGGGTAGGAGCAATTGATGACCGAAAAGTCTACCAGTGGGTATTGTGCCTTTGTAGGAGGAAACCTGGTCACATGGAGAAGTAAAAAACAAAGTGTGGTGGCTAGATCTAGTGCTGAAGCAAAATATAGAGCGATGTCTCATGGGGTTGCTGAAATCATGTGGATAAGAAATCTGTTAGGTGAATTGAGTTTTGCAGTGAGCAATCCTATGTCACTCTATTGTGACAATAAAGCTGCCATAAATATTGCTGCTAATCCAGTCCTGCATGATTGGATGAAACACATTGAAGTGGACAAGCATTTTATTAGAGAGAAACTTGTAAATGGAGAAGTGTGTACTCCATATGTCAGTTCAGAAGAACAACTTGTAGATATCTTCACCAAAGGGCTTCATCAAGTGCAGCACAATGATTTGTGTGACAAGTGGGCTTGATTGACATTTATGCTCCAACTTGAGGGGGATTGTTGAAATAATTTAGTTATTTGTGTTAGGGTCTGTTTGGCTAGTTAAAGCATTTTTTATTTTCTGTTATTTCTGTTATTGTACTCACTTACAGCGGGGCACAAGGATCTTTTCCCTTCTTATTTCTGTCGCCCTATATAATATAATAGAAGCTGGCGCCGCCAGCACTGTTCGATTTCTCCAAACCTTTTCTTCTTCCATTCTTCCTTCTTTTCTCTCTTCTTCCCTTCTCTTCTCTACTTCCTCATATTTCAATCGGATTTATTGCCATGAGAAGGCTGTGGTAGGATTACCATTACCTGAAGTAGATGCAAAAGAAGTTGAGGCAGGAGGAACAAAATCCATTTGATGGATTGCTCTCCCATACAAATCCAAGTGGTCATGGAAAGAATTAATGATATCTTCCCGGGGATCGGCAAAATGGAGGGCGGTCCTGGTGAATAGCAGTAGATGACTGAGGCTCCTGAGAGGCCAAGTTTGCTGCATTAAACCTTCTTTGACTCTGCTGTCCCGACTTCTTATTCTGATCTGATTTCTTACACAACTCTTGGGCCCACCTTAGCTTTCCATGGAGGTCCTAGCAAGTATCTCGGGTATGTCTAGCCTTCTGGTAATGAGTACACCATAACTTATCCTTATCATCCACTCTCTTTTGGGAGTCACCCTTCTTAAAGGAATTATTGCTTCCTACACCTATACTCCCTTTAGCCACTAAGGCAATCTGCTCCCCCTTGGAGCTATTCATCACACTTTGCCTATTCTCTTCGGACTGTACTAAATCATACACTTCTTGCACTGAAGGAAGATCTTTACTTCCTAATATTTGAACTCTGAGGTACTCATATACAGGGTTCATCCCCAAGAGGAAGGCAAAGACCTGTTGTTGGGAAACTGTAGAGGAGATGGGCCGAATGGCCCATAGGCTGTCATTCTATGTTATGTTTATGTTTTTTCTCTGTAATGGGCTTTATTCTAGGCCCATACTCTTATATACTCTGTTTTGTAATTTCTTGCCCATTCAAGGACCCCTCTGCAATATTTCAAAGATTAAGTTAATAAAATGATTTAGAGTGTTAGAGGGAGGTTAAGTTCGAACCTCTCTTCTCTAACTCTCTTATTGCCGCCAGCTCTCTCCCTCTCTTATCTTCTTAAGCTTCTCTTGTTCTTTTTCTGGTTTTGTATCTAATCTCAAGCTGATCTAGACTACAAGAGGGTTGTTTTCAACTTGGTATAAGAGCAGGCCAGAGCTTGGTGTGCCCCTCATGTGGTTCTACTTCAACCAACTGCATGAGGAGGTTCTAGGGCTGAAAGCTTAAAGTCATTCTCCTGGTTTTTGGAGGTTATTGGAGGGTGCCCAAGTCTCTACACACTTGGAGAATGGTTCGGTGACCAGGAAGAATCAGAGAGAGGTATTCAGTCTGATTTGATATCAGAGAAAAGGGTGTCGAAGTTATCTCAGAAAGCAAGGTGTTCGGCCTGGTTTGAAGTTCAAATCAGAGATTCTCTTACTGTAAGTTTTCTCAGTTTTTGTTGGGTTATTTTCGTTGCTTGGGAGGGCTGTTAAAGCATTCAAAACCCTCCTCCATTCTGCCTTACTGTTGCTGGACTGATTCAACTCATAAATTTCTGGGTTATTTTGGAGAGCAGTTCGACTGTTATTGAACTGCCAAGCTGCTGAAACTGATTTGGACTAAATGGTACTAGTCTCAATTTCAGCCCAGCCTTTTTCTTGGACCTATACAGAACACTATTGAAGTGGTTTCTACTAGTTAACAGTAGGCTGTTAACTACTGCACACAGAGTGTTTGACAAAAGGCCTCTTAAGGACTGTGGACTTTTTCTCTCTCTCTCTCTTTGGGACAACGGTTGTTGGGGACCTGGAATACTTTGTGTTTGGGGGTCTACTGGTTGTCCCTTGAATGCTGAAATAGTATTTCTTACTCTAGAAAGAGCTACCATCGTGCTGGACTGTCACAGTTATCAAGACTGAACTGATTCTGTGAGCTGGTTGTTGTTGCCAATTCAGCTCAAACTAAGTTCATCAAGGACCCCAGTACCTTGGAAAACTTATTAAAATCCTAATTGGATCCTTTGCATGATGGATTTCTTGAACCTTGAAAGCAAGAATGCTGCTTAATATGGACAGACTTTGGGAACCCCAGCTGATTCTATGTTGGCTGTAACTACAGTTAAACTTGATGGGACCAACTACTTGGCATGGTCACAATCAGTGAAAATCCATATTTGTAGCAGAGGGAAATGGGGTTTTATTTCTGGGAGCAAGAAAGCTCCTCTAGAGGATGATCCATCTTATGAGAGATTGATGCATGAAAATTACACAATGATTGGGTGGCTTGTGAATTCAATGCAGCCACAGATTAGTCAACACTATCTTTGGATGAACTCAGCTAAGGAATTCTGGGATAGTGTTGTAGAAACTTACTCCCAAAAGTTAAATGTTGCCAGAGCCTACAAACTGAGGAGTGATGTGAAGAATCTAAGGCAGGGGGAGAAATCACTTGCATCATACTTCTCAACCCTGAAATCTCTATGGCAAGAGATTGATTTGATAGAGGCTGTGACATGGGATACCCCTAATGATGCTGAAACATACAGGAAATTAGTTGAAAGGAACATGGTCTTTGAGTTCTTGACAGGGCTGAATTTTGAATATGACATCACAAAGCAGAACATTTTGTCCAAGGAAGATGTTTCATTGTCTCAAGCATATGCTTTGGTCAGCAGTGAATAGAGTAGGAGGCAAGTGCAGGTTGGAGGAGTCGGTATCAATGATCATTTTGCAAATATGGGAATTAAACCCAAAGGGGTTATAGGAGCTCCCAGTGGCACAGGAAAGAAGGAGGTGGTGTGTGAATATTGCAAGAAGCCGAAACACACCAAGGACAAGTGCTGGAAATTGCATCCCAGTCTTGTCCCTATCCAATTCCAGAAGAAGAATAATAGTAGAAAGACAGGAAGTGCACATGCAGCCACAAGTATAGATACAAAGGTTTAGTCTACCGGTACACAATTGGCAGCCATGAAAGTTGAATATGAGAAGTTTGGAAAGATGATCAGCCAACTTGAAGGTGTAACTTCATCATCCAACCCTTCTGGAAGTTCAGCTACCACCGCATTTGCTCACTCAGGTATAAGAGCTTCTGCTAACCATGCATCCACCTCAGGTAATCCCAAGACCCCTTGGATCATAGACTCAAGTGCTTCTGATCACATGACCAACCTTTCCACTTTGATTGTTTCATAGGATTTGCTTCCTGTTCGTGACAAAATCTCCTTAGCTGATGGTTCTCTTGCCCCAATTTCTGGCAAGGGAACTGTCAAGCCTACAGACTCCTTACTCTTATCTTCCACTCTTCATGTACCTAAATTGAATAGAAATTTTTTATCTGTAAGTAGCTTGACCAAGTCATTGAACTGTTGTGTAACATTTTTTCCTTCTCATTGTGTGTTTTAGGATCTGGAATCTCAGAAGGTGATTGGGAATGGCCATGAAGCGAATGGAATATACTTGCTCAACACTCCTGGCCAATGCCTTGATTATCCCAAGAACGCTGGCTTTGGTTCTACTTCTTCGGAGTCGGTCTGTCGAATTTTGGTGAGTCATTGTTGTTTTGGTCATTTACCTTTTTCTGCTTTGAGTCATTTACTTCCCGAATTGTTTAAGGGAGTCAATGTGTCCAATCTCAATTGTGAGTCATGTCAGTTGTCAAAGCATTGTAGAAACAATTATCCCGTGAGAGATAAAAGATCTTCTTTTCCTTTTCATATTGTGCACTTTGATGTGTGGGGGCCTTACCACTTATCTTGTATGGGGGGCTACAGATATTTCATCTTGTTTATTGATGACTTTTCTAGATTCACTTGGATATACCTAATGAAATCCCGTGATGAAGTTCCAAGACTTGTGAAGCAATTTCATGAGCTTATTTTAACCCAATTTGATACCATAATTAAAGTTTTCAGATCTGACAATGCAAAAGAGTACTTTGAAAAGAGTTATTCACCAAAGTTCTTGTGTTAGAACCCCTGAACAAAATGGAGTTGCTGAAAAGGAAAAATAGACATATTGTTGAAGTTGCAAGAAGCCTTTTGTTTGCCTCACATGTTCCTAGGAACCCTCTGGTAATATTTCAAAGATTAAGTTAATAAAATGATTTAGAGTGTTAGAGGGAGGTTAAGTTCGAACCTCTCTTCTCTAACTCTCTTATTGCCGCCAGCTCTCTCCCTCTCTTATCTTCTTAAGCTTCTCTTGTTCTTTTTCTGGTTTTGTATCTAATCTCAAGCTGATTTAGACTACAAGAGGGCTGTTTTCAACTGAAACCAAAGACTTGTAGGCTTTAGCATCAGCATCAGACTTCCAATCAATGTTCTGAGAGTGATCTAGCTCTATCCAAATTGAGGTCAAATCTGAATAGTAGGCTGAGAGGGTCCTCTCCCCCTGCTTACAAGTAGAGGAGGCAGCTTGCAACTGGTATATTTTGGCATAGTGGTGTTGCTCTGAATAGGTAGATTTTGCCTGCTCCTGAATCTCAACAGCTATTTCAGCCCACATGAAAGTTTTCCTGACTGGTGGCAACATAGACAGTAATAGCCATGACATCACCATGCTGTTTTCCTGATCCCACCTATCATGCTCTACCGCCTGAGGCTTTGGTTCTTTAGTTTTACCATTAATATAGCCTACCTTCCCCTGGCTGTTATGTATAGTTTGATTCCTCTTGACCATTCTAGGTAGTTAAGACCATCAAAAGGTATCACAGCCATGGGAAAACTCGTCAAATCCCCCACTAACTTCACCTTGACAGGAGGACCCACTAGACAGGATAGAATCCTCAGAAGACATATTATAAGATTTAGGTTTTCAGATCAGGTCTGTTAAAAAAAGTCACAGTTCAGCCACAATTCATTAACAGTTCCGTTCATATTGGTTCAGTTCAGCCACTGTTCAGTTACAGTTCAGTCAGTTCAGTCCCCAGTTCAGGTTCAGTCAAGTATAAATTTTCTTTGAATACCACACAGATCAGCTTGTCTGTACATTGCTGAAAGACAGTTCATGAACAAAGAAGGGCAATTCTGTAGCTAGGCTGACTTTGTATGAACTCTTTTTTCATCACTTTTCTTGGATACACAGCTACTGGAAATGTTTCCAAGGAAGGGAGCCGATAACTGTCTTACAGTTACAGGTCATTTAGACCTACACCGTCCGGTTGTCTGGGTAAAAAAAAACATTCCAGGTTCAGACGATCCAAAGTTCAAGGAAACCTAGCACTTTCTTGTCATCTAGACCTCCAAAAAACCCACTTACCTGGGTACAAGAGAGGATCACTTGATCCACAGAAGATAGATTTTTCCTCGCAGCATCAGATTTCCCTTCCTTTTAAGGGTTTCTTGGCACACGACCAAGGAAGAAAAGAAGAAGACTAGCAGAACCCCCTTCAGATCAGTCCGATCTGCTTCTTGATCAGATTCGATCCACAGCAAGGAGAGTCCAAAAAAAGGAAGCTTTATCACACACTTTCTGATCTCAGAAGGCCTGCTCTGATACCATGTTTTCAGGCCAGAGATATCAGAGAAAGAGAGGAAGAGAGAAGAGAGAAGAGAGAAGAGAGAAGAAGAATTTGGATTCAAAACTTGTGGTTGGCGGTGCCAGCTTTTTTCTTTTGTATTAGGGTGACTCAACTTATAATAAAAAAGAGGAGAATTACAAGAGTGCCCCTGTGACACTAAAGAACAGAAAATTAAATAAACAGCTAGGAGAAACTAGCTGATTTCAACAATATGGGCTTGTATGTTCACTGGTCTTGGGGAGCTAATTTTCAGTTCTAGTTTATGCATTCATATATTTCTATTGATAATCAATAAGATCTCTATTCTTGTTACTGATTAAAAAATGCAGAATTCTTTGAATTGTAAACAATGATGTTTGATGGTCTGACTATTTTAACCATCTTCTCTGATCAATTTTCGAAATATTATACTTAAGATATAGTTGGGAGTAGTAATTGGGGTGGTAACATTACTGCACTGTGTTTATCCAAACCACATTGGGTGATAGTGGGTGATAAAAAGGACAAAGGTGTGGATTTTTTGGTCCTGACACCTGAGTTCAAGTGGTGAAGAGAGGCTAGTTGTAATTCTCTACCAGGATTTTTTTTAGTAAATGTAACAAAATGTACTAAAAGATAGAAAATACAGATCAAAATTAAAATTAAAATTAAAAATGAAAATGAAAATGAAAATGAAAATGAAAATGTAAAGAACAGAAGACAGGAAACAGCAACCCAAAAAGAACCAATCTTGCCATAGAAACACCTAACTAGATTCTATACAAAAAGGCCCCCAAAAGCAGCCCCAGAAAAATACTTCAAACGGCTCCAACATTTCTCTTCCTTCCACCTCTCTCCTATCCCTCGTGCTCTATGAAATTAGTTACTTTCTCAAGCTTTCTACTACCGCTGCCTGTCTCAGTACTCACATTATATTCCAGCTTCCTACTAGTTTTGTCTGTTCTGGCAGGATGTCATAAAGTAGTTGCCTGTGCATGGGTAAGAATGGGACATATGTCATCTCTTCACAAAGCAATGGGTGATGTATGGAAAATTGCTTGCCGTTCTTGAGTAAAGGGAAATATTGGGAAATATCATAGTTCTTATAGATCTGAGTTCCAATTCCATGTTGTGTTGTTGTGTTTGTATGTGGTAATTTGATGTAGATTAAGTAGTTTCACTTGAGAAATGCCTAATTTGTATTTTAATTGTTTATCAGGCCAATTTTCTTGTCTAGGATATCACTTAGTGATATATGGAAACCAGCCACAAGGGAACCTTGCGGAAATGATATTTGGGAAATGCTGAAAAATGCTGTTTCTATTCTTTTCTCACAGTCAGTTCTCCAGGTATCCCCAATATTTCAGTAAGTTTTTCACCTTAATTTAATCTCTTTGTATATGATAAATATTTCCCTCCCAAAAGTGTTTTTTTTCTTCTACATCATTCTATTGTTGGTGAAAATGTAATCTGAAGTCATCTAACTTTTTTTTTTTTTTTTATCAATAACTGCAGTTTTCATTAAATGATAGAATTAAATGTGTGTAAAATAAGTATACAATGATTGAGAGAGAAAATTTCTTTCTACAATTGTGCCCAAAGCATCAATTGTCTTTCTCTCCCTTGCTTAGCTAATGCATCTGCCATGGAGTTGGCAGTCCTCTTAACCCGTTGCATTTTCACTTCCATATCCTTTGTCAGCCATTTGAACTCTTTTTTGTCATTGTTGTACATCCATAACTTCAAGTCCTCACTTAGTAGCCACCTCACTACTAATTTTGAATCTCCTTTAATAATTAATTTCCTGATATTCAGCTAATTTGTCCATCTTACTCCTTCCATCATTGCAATAACTTCAGTTCTTAGAGAGTCTCCCTCACCTTGCTGTTCCTGAAAAGAAGGAATTACCTTCCCTTCCTCATCCCTAAGCACCTCTCCAATACTTGAAATTCCAGGGTTACCGGTGGTGACCATAATGGAGTGGTGGTGCTCTTATTGCAAGAAGAGTCCGCCGCTTCCTTCCAGTTTCTAATAATGTCATCCACCGTAACATGTGAGAAAGTTTCCATTGTCTTTAACCATGAGCCGCTCTAATCAAAATGGACTCTATTAAGGACTCCACACTTCTCTCCTTCTCTAAGAAGATTCTTGAGTTTCTTTCTTCCCATATTGTCCAAAGAATTTCCACTCTTATACATCCCACATATATCTTTCCCTCTTCTTTGGCCATTCAAAGGTTGTTCGAGCAAGTAGGCTTGGAATATCAGTCGGAGGAGTCCACCTACAACAAAGAAAGAAACCATTCCCAAATATAAACAACAAATAGACAAGAGATTAATAAGTAGTAACAATTCTAACCATTTGCCTTACACAATACACCAATTGAGCGAGAGGCACCAGTTAGTCTCTTCTTTTGAAGCAACTCACAGGTGTTAATTCTCCCAAGAGCAACTTCCCCACAAAAAGCTGCTATTCTATGTAGAATAGGCTTACACCACATCTGTTTTGTAGAGAAAGGGTTCAAGGAGTGAATTGTGAGTTGAGATAGTTATTTGAAAAAAGAGGCACATATAAACAAGCCAGATGGAGAGAAAGTGCAGATTTGGCTATCAGTTTTGGATGGGTCAAGAAAAAGTCCTTCAAGCAATTGAATTAGGGAATGCACATTAGGGATATCACAATCCCTTACACCCCTTCTAAAGCCCAGATCCCAGTTGAAACCATTTCTGAGTTGGAGGGAACTATGAAGTTAGAAATAGGATCATTATATATTGGTGATAATGCAAATTGTTGTGAGGATTATTTAATTGTTATTTTATAGTTGCTGTTAGTGGGTTGTCCTCTTAAGGTGCTGTCAGTTAATTTCTTTCTTTCTTATTAGTTTGGTTCTAGGGAGTACCGCCAGGGGCATACTTGTAGTTTTCATTCTTTTTATATTAAGTAAATATAAATAATGAACTGGCTGCAGCCAGGAGAAGGTTTTCCTTTTTCTCTCAATTGTATCTTCCTCTTCTTCTCTTTCTCTCTCTCGTCTCTCTCTCTCTCCATGAATGATTACATGGTATCTGAGCAAGGTTCTGGGCTATAAAAGAATTTCGGTCTCTCCTATTTGAACCTGCTTCGTCCTCTTTACCTTCTTTGATTTCTTGGACGTGGAAGACAGAGAAACCCTAGCAGACTACTTGTGGCTCTTCCTTTGGGTTCTTCCTTGGTCGTAATATCAAGGAAGCCCTAGTCGAAGAAGGGCGATGCAGAAAGAGACTCCCCTTCTTTTCTGTTCGATGCTGCGAAGTCAGTTTCTGGTTGGCACCTTCGTACAGGTGCTGGACAGGGTATGTGTTCTTGTTTTTTTGTTTTTGGCCAATGGTGTGAAGGCCTTTATCCTTGGTTCTATACATTCGTTTGGATGCTGGATTGTTAGACTGTATGGGCTGTAGTCGGACTGATAGTATACTATTCTAACGTCTGCCTTGGCTGGTGTTGGACTGATTACCAGGCTGGTTTAATGACTGAACCATCACAGAGTTGATTTCAGTAGTTTTTTGTTGTCATTTCCACATCCTAGAAGTAAATTTCTTGAGGGTTGGTATTCTGTTTGTGGCTGTTGTGTAGTTTTGTGGGATTTGGACTGATTTCAGCAATAATCTATGGCAACTATGATTCAACCTCATCGGGGGTTACACCGACCCACAGCACAGCTGGTATGGGAGGTGAAAACATGATGTTTCCCATGCCCATTACCCCTTTAAATGGTCTAAACTACCTGCAGTGGGCTAAAAGTGTAAAACTTTATGTAACGGCAAGGGGAAAAGCTGGTTACATAAATGGAAGGGTGAAAGAACCTAAGAGTGAGACAGCTGAACATGATAGGCGGGACCAAGAAAACAGTATGGTGATGTCTTGGCTCCTTGCAGCCATGGAACTTGATGTGAAGAAGAACTTTATGTGGGCAGACACCGCTAGTGAGATTTGGGAACAGGCCAAAACTACCTATTCTGAGCAAAGGCATTATGCCAAGGTTTACCAGTTGCAAGTTGAATCCTCAACCTATAAACAGGGAAATCGTAGTTTGCCTGCCTATTATTCAGCCCTTACTTCCATATGGAATAAATTGGATCATTATTAGGCTATAGAGTGGAAACATGACAATGATGCTAAGGCCTACAGGAAGCTGGTTTCTCAGCAGCGTGTGTTTTCCTTCTTGTTGGGACTGAACCCTGCCTATGAACCTTGAGAGTTCAAATCCTAGGAAGCAAAGAGTTGCCGTCGGTTCACGAGGTATACTCCCTAGAACCAAACTAATAAGAAAGAAAGAAAATAACTAACTGACAACATCTTAAGAGGACAACCCACTAACAACAACTATAAAATAACAATTAAATTATCCTCACAACAGATAAGAAGTACATATCCAAGGAAGTCACTTTTTTAAGTCAAGTCTTTTGTTATAGTCATCTCGTCCTTCTTTTCAAGAGGAGAGTGTTGGTGAAGATTGGACTCCTTTTTGTCTTACTGTTCCTACTTAAGTTGGTACTTTTGCTCTTCCTCTTGCATTGATAGCCCTCCTTGCAACAGTGTTTTATCAGGTGGAAGAAGGTTGCTTCCGAGACTGAACATCCACCATAATCTAACCCCTTAGATTTAAGTAATCCAGGTAACCAACTTGTTGAATTTGAACCTCTTCTTGATTCTATTGCTAATCTTTTTCCCTTGAATTTTGGCCTTGATCTTCTTATTGCAGTTCGTAAAGGAAGAGCTCTACCTCTATCTTATTTCTAATTATGTTTCTTATGACACCCTATTTCCTTTATATTATGCTTATATTTATGCCATTTCTTTTGTTCCTATACTTAGTGTTACAAAGGTAGTACAATCACCACATTAGAAGGATGCTATGGAGCAAGAGATGGAGGTACTTAGTAAGAACCAAAAGTGGGGTCTTGTTTCTCTTCTTAAAGATAAAGTTTCAGTTGGTGACAATTGGGCTGTTAAAGATAAAGCCGATGGTTGAATTGAGAGCTTGACAGGTATAAAGCTTGCTTGGTAGCAAAGGGGTATACTCAAAATTATGGATTTGGTTACGAGGAAACTGTCACTCCAATGGCATAGATAAATTCCATTCATAACATCATGTCTCTTGTTGCCCACTATTCTTGGCCCTTGATGGACATAAAGAATGCTTTTCTTAATGACGATCTTCAAGAAATGTATATGGAGGTGCTCTTAGGAGTGAATATCCCTGGTAGTGAAGGGAAAGCTTGTGCTGTTTGAGGAAACCTCTGTATGGCCTTAAGCTATCACCTAGTTCGATAGATTTGGAAGAGCTGTCTTGAAAATTGGACTCAAACAATCTCAAGCTGATCACATTTTGTTCATCAGGAGAGTTGGTAGCTGTGAAACTATGTTGATAGTGTATGTTGATGACATTGTTATTGCAAGAGATGGTACATCTAGCCATGGTTCAAAATATCGATACACCGGTAGGGACATATCGGGCGTTTCTATACTTGTTTTTTTACCTTTTTTTTTTTTAATTTTTTTTTCAAAAACTGGTTTAGGGGAGCCGGTCTAGGACCCTTCCATCCTCCGAACCAGTCAGACCCCTGATACACCCACTGTAGGGGTGTATCGGAAGGGTCCCGGAATGATACGTATCGGCTGATACAGGCCGATACGTAACGATACTTTGAACCTTGCATCTAGCATTTCTGAATTGAAGGCTTTCCTTGCTTTTAAATTTGAAGTCAAGGATCTTGGAAACATTGTGATATTTCCTTGGGACTGAGGTGGCAAAGTCAAAGAGATGTGTTTATATTTCATAGAGAAAATATCGTCTTGATTAGCTTCAGGAAGCAGGAAAATTAGGATGCACGCCAGCTGAAATTCCTATCAATTCCAATCATAAGTTGGGGGCTGTTATTCTTCCAGATAAGGGTTCCTACCATAGACTTGTTGGCTTCCTTCTTTAGCTTTGTCTAACCTGGCTTAATATATGATATGTTGATGCCTAGAACATCTCACGTGTAGGCTATCAACAGGATCCTTTCTTATTTAAAGTGATGTTGAGGTGAGGGGATGCTATATTCTTACCATGGACATCTTAAGGTTGAAGCGTATACAGATGCAGATTGGGCATTGTGGATGATAGGTATTGTACCTTGGGGGCTGGTAACATTGTGTCATGGAGAGGTAGAATATGGTGCAATGGCTCATAGAGTTTCAGAATTGTTGTGGCTAAAGAACTTGTTGTCAGAGATGGGGATATGGGCTAACATCCCAATGAGATTATATTGTGACAACCAAGCAACCATAAATATAGCTCATAACCCTATCCGTCATGATCATACAGCATATAGAAGTGGATAGGCACTTCATTAGTGAGAGCATTGCCGATAGAGATTTGCTTACCTTTGTGAAATCTGGATAATAGTTAGCTGATTGCCCTACCAAGTTTGTTCCCAATCTGAAACTTTATAGAAACTTGAGTAAGATGGGCATGATAGATATCTATGCTGAGCTTGAGGGAGAGTGTTGAGTGTTTGAAAGGGCATTTAGTCTTTATAAATGTAATGAGGTGCCTAATAGATGTTATTTTTTTTACTTATTAATATAAAAGCATATAGATTAGGGTGTGGGAGACGATTTTGAGTCTCATTAATTCTTGTTCTCTTCTTCTTCTTCATTCTTAAACTGCCTTTTCTCTTTTGATAGGCGGTCTCTACCCATGTAAGCACTTAGGAGTTCCTATTCACAAAGGGAAAGCCAGAAGCTATATGTTTGATGAATTATTGACCAAGTTCTAGTTGAAAATTGATTCTTGGAAAGGGCTGCTATTATCTTCAAGGGGCAGACTCACTTTACTGAAGCATGTACTTTCCTGAATGCACATTTACATGATAATGGCTTTTGAACTACCTTCAGCAGTTTTCGTGGTCAGGCTCGGATGGAAGAAAACATGGGTGGGTTCCTTGCCATGAGGTGTGTAAGAAAATTGAGGGAAGTTTAGGTCTAAAGTGGCTAGATGACATCAAAATAGGTCTGAAGTGGCTAGCAAACTTAATGCCTTATGGAGAACTCTCTCTAAAAGTGGGTGTTGGTCTGATTTCTTTAAGATGAAGATGATAACTGTTATCCATAAGAGTAAGCCGTTTCATGGCTCTTCTACCTGGAAGTCCAATTTTAAATTATGACTTTTATGAATATTCTACTTGGCACATTAGAGAAGGTAAGATTAGCTTCTGGTTGGAGAATTGGTGCTCTTCAATGCCTTTAAACAAATTGGTTCATGATCCCAGCCAAATTGACTTATCTATTTGGAGTCATGACATCCTTAACTCTAATGGCATCTGGAATTGGTCCATTGTTGAGAACTGCTTGAATCCTAAAGTGTTAGTTGAAATTGAAGACTTAGGTCTTTGAGTTAAGGAGGGTCCGGATGTTAGAATCTGGAAGTCGAGTTCATATGGTATTTGTTGAGCAAGAGCAAGAGCAAGAGAAGAGAGGAGAGGAGAGGAGAGAAGAGAGGAGAGTCGAGTGGACTGAAAGCCCTCTAGAATACTGGGGGCAAGTGTAAGAGATATTTTTTATACTGGCCCAGTCGTACAATATAAAAATGGGAGAAATTACAACAGTACCCTTGAGGTACTAAACCTGAGTATACAAAACAACTGTTAACACTCCCTCTCAAGTTGGAGCATAGATATCAATCATACCCAACTTGTCACAAAGATCATGATGTCTGGAATGGTTTAAACCCTTTGTAAAGATGTCTACAAGTTGGTTCTCAGAATTGACATAGGGAGTACACACTTCGCCTGCGATAACTCTCTCTGATAAAATGCTTGTCAACTTCGATGTGTTTTGTTCTATCATATAGCATCGGATTGGCAGCAATGCTTATAGCTACTTTGTTATCACAGAATAGAGTTATAGGTTTGTCCACTGGGAAACCCAACTCACCCAACAAATTCTTTATCCACATGCCTTTAGTAACCTCGTGGGCCATAGCATGATATTCAGCTTCAGCACTGGATCTAGCCACCACATTTTGCTTTTTACTCCTCCATGTAACAAGGTTCCCTCCTATAAGGGTCCAGTAGCCACTGGTAGACTTTCTGTCACTTTGGGATCCAGCCCAATCTGCATTTGTATAAACTTCAACTTTTAAATGTCTGTGCTTTTGAAATAACAAGCCAGTACCCGGATACTTCTTTAGATATCGGAGGATTCTCTCTGCTGCTTCAAGATGAGAGGACCTAGGAGCATGCATGAACTAACTGAGGACACCAACAACATATGCAATGTCTGGGCGAGTCATAGAAAGATCTCTCTACAAGCCTCTTAAACTATTTCACATCCTTGAGAGGTTCACCACGTCTGTCACCTAATTTATGGTTGGGGTCAATGGGAGAGTCAATTGGCTTCACCCCCATTTTCCTAGTGTCCTGAAGTAAATCTAGGACATATTTCCTTTGAGAAATGAAGATACCCTTCTTTGATCGGGCGACTTCAATTCCAAGGAAGTACCTGACAGGTCCTAGATCCTTCACCTCAAACTGAGTGGCAAGAAAAAACTTCAACCTCTGAATTTCATCCTCCTAGTCACCAACAACAATTATGTCATCCACATATACAATTAGAGCAACAATTTTACCTTCTCCTCTTTTCACAATGTGTGATCTGATTGACATTGCTTGTATCCTTTCTGCTGAACTGCCACATGGAATCTGCTGAACCAAGCTCTTGGTGATTGTTTCAGCCCGTATAAGGACTTCTTCAACTTGCACACTTTCTGTTCATTGCCTTGAGCCAGAAAACCAGGAGGTTGAATCATGTAAACTTCCTCTTCAAGGTCACCATTCAAGAATGCACCATGGGAGGAGCATCCATCTGACGAATTGCTCTACCATAGAGCTCTAAATGGTCACGGAAGGAATTCATAATATCCTCCCTCGAGTTAGATCCAGTGAGATGTGTCTGAGTCACAGTAGAAATGGGGGGCTGATTCTCCCGAGTAACCATGTTGGCCATGTGATGTTTCTCTGTACCTTGCTGTCCAGACCTCTTATTCACCTCCGAACCTTGCTTCTTAGTCAGATCTTGAGCCCATTTTGGTTTCCCATGAAGATCCCAACAGGTATCTTTGGTGTGTCGGGGTTTCTGGCAATGAGTGCACCACAATTTGTCCTTGTCTTCTGTTTTTTTCTGGAGATCTCCTTTCCTGGAAGAAGATCCCACACCAGTAGAGACACCCCCTTTTGCTACCAACACAACTGCATCCCCACCAGGGCTGTTCATCAAATTACTTTTGCTTTCTTTAGATTGTACAAGAGCATAGACTTCCTGAACTGATGGGAGATCCTTAGAGCTGAGAATCTGAACCCTGATAGATTCATACATAGGATTCAGACCATGTAAGAAGGCAAACACCCTTTGCTAGGAGACAAGTTGCTTGTACATTTTGGCATTCTCATCACATTTCCAATCCACACTCTGGTAATGATCCAACTCCTTCCAGACAGAAGTCAAGTCAAAGTAATAAACTGATAAACACCTTTCCCCCTGTCTACAAATAGATGATGCTGCCTGCCGTTGATAAATTTTGGCATAGTGTCGCAATTCTGAATATGTAGATTTTGCTTGTTCCCAGATTTCATTTGCAGTTTCAGCCCACATGAAATTCTTCCTTATTTGAGGTTGCATGGACCCCAAGAACCAAGAGATAACTATACTGTTCTCCTGATTCCATCTATCATATTCAGCATTCCCAGAGGATGGTTCTTTGATCCTCCCATTAATATAGCCTATCTTCCCCCTTGCAGTGATGTATAATTTGATCCCTCTTGACCACTCTAGGTAATTTAAACCATCAAGAGGGACAACAGCCATAGGAAAGGATAGGTCACCCCTACCCATTCCATTCAGCATTGAGGAAACTCCAGATGTGGCTGAATCTTCACTGCCCATGATATCGGAATAAAAAAGAAACAACTAAATGAGTACTGCCATACAAGGGTATTGCAGAAAATAGGTCCTTCTGACCTACGGTTTCACTGGGAGCAAAGTCTGAACACTGCTGTTGCAGTACTAGAACAGGTCCTTTTGACCTACGGTTTCATTGAGAGTAAAGTCTGAACACTGCTGTTGCAGTATAGGAAAAGGTCTGTATGACCTACGATTTTGTAGGAATCAAAAAGAAACACTGCTGTTGTAGTACATCACTAGGTTTGAATGACGTACAATTGAACAGAAGTCATATGACCTCCCAATAGAGTGAAAAAAAAGAGGGTGAAGTTTACCACACACCTAATCAGTTGGCCTGATAGCCAACCAGTCAATGAGATCAACAGGGTAGCCGAACAGTCAATCAATAAGAATAATACAATATCAGCTTCAGGACATCAACAGTCCATAATACCAAAAAAATCAGCTGAATACAGCTGCTTTGTTAAGGAATACAGTCAATCAACAGTCCATCAATCGGCTGAACAGTCAATCAATAAACAGTTAATCAGTAGGTCAGCCGAACAGTAGATGACCAGTACCTCTTTTAACTTCAGATGATAGTCTCTCTGTAAACTAGAACTCCCTCTACGAACCTCAAATGATAGCCTCTCTACAGTCGAGCAGACATGGGGTACAACTTCTGGGCTGGAAGATGAAAAGTCTCTGTAAATTCTGGGTCGAACTGAGTACACCAGATTAGCAGTTCGATGGAGACAGCTCTGGGAGATGAAAAGTCTCTATAACTTCTGGGTCGAACTGAATACAACAGCTTAGCATTTCGAGGGATGCAGCTCTGGGAGATGGAGAGACCATCTGCACGACATTGAACAGCAGGTTTGGTTGACACCACCCTTCGGGCCTGGACGACTTGCTCTGATACCATGTTGAGCAAGAGCAAGAGAAGAGAGGAGAGTCGAGTGGACTGAAAACCCTCCAGAATACTGGGGGCGAGTGTAAGAGTATTATTTATACTGGCCTAGTCGTACAATATAAAAATGGGATAAATTACAACAGTATCCTTGAGGTACTAAACCTGAGTATACAAAACAACTGTCAACAGTATTTTTAGTTGTAAAGCGGCTTGGAATTGTATTCAGACCAGTCAAAGTGCAGTGCCTTGGAGCAGGCTTGTTGGAGAACTCTTCGGGGTAATCTTCCTCCAGATGGCAGCATTAGAGAGTTGGGAACACTAGCTTCGAAGGTCTGGAATTACTTCAGTTGTCTATTGTACATGTAGAGAAGATGGGCCGAATGGCCCATAGGCTATTATTCTATGTTATATTTATGTTCTTTTCTGTAACGGGCCTTATTCTGGGCCCATCCTCTTCTATGCTATGTTTTTTGTAATTTCTTGCCCAACCAAGGGCCTCCCTTGTAATTATTCAAAAATTAACTTAATGAAATAGTGTTGGAGTGTTAGAGGGAGAGATTAGTTCGAACCTCTCATTCTCTAACCCTCTTTGCCGCCAGCTCTCTCTTCATCTTCTACCAATCTTTTCAGCTGTTTTACTCCTTTTGATTTTTCCATCTAATCCTATACAGTCCCATATTTCGAAAGACTGTTTTTCAACTTGGTATCAGAGCAGGCCTGAACTTGGCGTGGCTCTCATGTGGGTATAGTCCAGCCGACTGCATGAGGGTGTTCTAGGGCTGGAAGTTTCAACTTGTTCGCCTGATTCTTGGAGGTCATTGGAGGGTGCCCAAGACTCTAATCACTTGGAGAGTGGTTCGGTGATTAGGAAGAATCAGAGAGAAGGACTGTTCGGCCTGATTTGGAGCTCAAATCAGAGATTGATAAGACTGTAAGTTGCATTCAGTTATCCCTGGGTTATATTTCTGGTTTTGGGGACTGTTGAAGTGTTCGAAACCCCTTTAAATTTGTTCAACTGTTTGGCTGTGGTTAACCTGATTTAACTCAGAGATTTCTGGGTTGTTTTCTCACCCTATTGGACTGTCAAGTTGCCGAAACCTCTTTGGAATTGGTGGTGCAAGTTCTTACTTCAGTTTAGTTGCTTCTTGGACCTATACGGACTGCTCCTGAGGTAGTTCTTACTTGGTGACAGTGGGGGTATTCTCTACTGCATACACAGTGTTCGTAAAAGGGCCCTTTAATTACTGTGGACTGTGTTTTGCTCTCTTTAGGGCACTTATTGTTGGGAACCTAGAATCCCTAACTAGAAAGGTACTCCAATCGGGTACACAGTGTTTGGAGGTCTGCTGGTTACATCTTGAAGGCTGAATCAAGTCATCTTCTTCTTGAAAGAGCTGTTACCGAGCTTGGTTCTCACGGCTGGCGAGTGTGAGTTGGCCTTGTGAGTTGCTGTGTTTGAGGCCGATTTAACCCAATTTGAAGCATTTACATGATGGACTCCTCAAATATTGATAGTAAGAATGTTGCTGAATATGGACATGCTTTGGGAACCCCAGCTGATTCTTTGTTGACTGTGACCACGGTTAAACTGGATGGAACCAACTATCTGGCATGGTCACAATTTGTGAAAATTTATATATGTAGCAGAGGAAAGTGGGGGTTTATCTCCGCGTATGAGAAATGGATTCAAGAGAATTACACCATTGTTGGGTGGAGTTGAAAACAGTCCTCCTGAAGTATAGGACTGCTTGAGATTAGTTGCAAAACCAGAAAAACGAACAAGAGAAGATTAAGAAGTTGAGAGAGAGAGAGTGCTGGTGGCAATGAGAGTTAGAGAGTGAGAGGTTCGAACTTAACCTCCCTCTAACACTCTAAACATTTTATTAAGTTAATCTTTGAAATATTACAAAGAGGCCCTTGAGTGGGCAAGAAATTACAAAAACAGAACATTACAGAGTATGGGCCCAGAATAAGGCCCATTACAGAGGGAAACATAAACATAACATGAAATAACAGTCTATGGGCCATTCGGCCCATCTCCTCTACAGGTGGCTTGTGAATTCAATGCAGCCACAGATTAGTCAACATTATCTATGGATGAACTCAACAAAGGAAATCTGGGACAATGTTGTAGAAATCTATTCCTAGAAACTAAATGTAGCCAGAGCCTATAAATTGAGAAGTGATGTGAAGAATTTAAGATAGGGGGAGAAATCCCTTGCGGTATACTTCTCAACCTTGAAGTTTTTGTGGCAAGAAATTGATCTAATAGAAGCTGTAACTTGGGACACTACCAATGATGCAGAAACCTATAGGAAATTAGTTGAAAGAAACAGGGTGTTTGAGTTCCTAACTAGACTAAACCCAGAATATGACATCACAAAACAAAATATTTTATCCAAGGAAAGTGTCTCATTGTCACAAGCGTATGCTTTGGTCAGTAGTGAAGAAAGCAGAAGGCTGGTACAGGTTCAAGGGGTTGGCACTAGTGATCACTTTGCAAATATGGGGGTTAAACCCAAAGGAGTTGTGGGGGCTCCTAGTGGCTCTGGAAAGAAAGAAGTTGTATGTGAATACTGCAAGAAGCCAAAGCACACCAAAGACAAGTGCTGGAAATTACATCCCGGTCTTGTTCCTATTCGGTTCCAGAAGAAACATGATAGTAGAAGGACAGGGAGTGCACATGTAGCCACTGGTCCAGATACTGAAGTTGAGTCTGCCTGTGCATAGTCGGCGGCCATGAAAGTTGAGTATGAGAAGTTTGGAAAGATGATCAGTCATCTCGAAGGTGTAACTTCATCTTCCAACCCTTCAGGAAGTTCAACCACTTCTGCATTTGCTCACTCAGGTATAAGAGCTTCTGCTAATCATGCAACCACTTCAGGTAATCTTAAGACCCCTTGGATTATCGTCTCAGGTGCTTCTGATCACATGACCAACCTTTCTACTTTGTTTGTTTTGTATGATTTTCTTTCCACTGTGTTTTTCAGGATCTGGAGTCTCGGAAGGTGATTGGTAGTGGCCATGAAGCGAATGGAATATACTTGCTCGATACTCCGGGACAATGCTTTGATCAGCCTAGGAATGCTGCTTTTGATTCTATTTCTTCAGAGTCTGCCTGTCGAATTATGTTGTGTCATTGTCGTTTGGGTCATTTGTCTTTTTCTGCTTTAAGTCATCTATTCCCTAAATTGTTCAAGGGAATTAGTGTGTCTAGTCTTCATTGTGAATCATGTCAGTTATCAAAGCATTGTAGAAACAATTACCCTTTGAGCAATAAAAGATCTTATTTTCCTTTTAATATTGTGCACTCTGATGTGTGGGGGCCTTACCACTTATCCTCTATGGGGGGTTACAGATACTTCATCTTGTTTATTGATGATTTTTCTCGGTTCACTTGGATATTCTTGATGAAATCTCGTGATGAAGTTCCAAGACTTGTGAGACAATTTCATGAATTTGTTTCAACACAATTTGATACCAGGATTAAAATTTTCAGATCTGACAATGCAAAAGAATATTTTGAGAAGAACTTATCCTCCTATCTCTCTGACATGGGGGTTATTCATCAAAGTTCCTGTGTTAGAACCCCTGAACAGAATGAAGTTGCTGAAAGGAAAAATAGGCATATTGTTGAAGTTGCAAGGAGCCTTTTGTTTGCCTCACATGTTCTTACAAGATTTTGGGGTGTTGCTGTTCTCACTGCTACCTACCTCATAAACCTTATGCCATCCAGGGTTTTAGGGTTTAAATCTCCCTTTAGTCTTCTTCATCCGGACAAGGACCTTTTTCCTATTCCTCTTCGTGTGTTTGGCTGCACCTATTATGTACACATTCCAAGTGCCCAGAGACATAAATTTGAACCAAAAGCCCACAAGTGTATCTTCCTTGGTTATTCCCCCAAACAGAAGGGTTACTGTTGTTTTGATCCAAAGACTGGCACTCGATATGTCTCAATGGATGTCCCCTTTGATGAACTTTCTCCCTTTTATGGTTCCTCTCTAGAAGGACATTGTCCACAGGGGGAGAGTTTATCACAAGCGTTTGTTCTTCCTCTCCCTGTCCTAGTTGAGTCTCTTGATGAGCTTGTGTCCTCTTCAAATGAATCAGGGGAGGATCAGTCACTCCATTCTCCTTGTCCTAGTGTTCCTCTCTCTTTACCTCCTCGTCCTACCCACAATACCAAGGTGTATTAAAGGCAAAGATCCAGGAATGAGTAGGTTGTTTCCCTTACAACAAATGAGCCTCATGCACTTCCAGTCATAGATGAGACAACAGGTACTGTTTCAACCCCTTTGGAGCCATCTTTCCCGGATCTTAATGTTCCTATTGCTGTTAGGAAAGGAAAGCGGAAGTGCATTGCACACTGCATTCCTAAACACCTTTCTTATGGTTTGCTTTCTCCTTCATACTTTTCTTATCTCTCTTCAGTTGCTTCTAATCCTATTCCCAGGTCTGTGTCAGAAGCTATTGAGATTTCAGAATGGAGGGATGCCATGAAATTTGAAATGGATGCCCTACACAAGAATGACACTTGGGAAGTAGTGGATTTGCCTGAAGGGAAGGATCCGGTTGGTTGCAAGTGGGTCTTTACCATTAAATACCGGGCTGATGGGACCATTGAGAGGTACAAGGCCATGCTAGTTGCAAAAGGCTACACATAGACGTATGGGATTGATTATCTGGAGACCTTTGCACCTGTTGCTAAGATGACATCTGTGAGGGTTCTCTTATCTCTGGCAGCTCACTTTGACTGGCCCCTTTATCAATTGGATGTAAATAATGCATTTTTGAAGTGTGACTTACATGAGGAGGTTTATATGTCTCTCCCTCCAGGAATGTATGGAAGTGATATGCAAGGAAAAGTATGCAGATTGAAGAAAACCCTTTATGGCCTCAAATAGTCTCCTAGAGCATGGTTTGAGAGATTTAGAACAACACTTGTTAACTTCGGCTATGTTCAGACACAGTCTGATCCTACTCTTTTTGTGAAGAGAAGTGGATCTCTGGCAGTATATCTCGTTGTGTATGTTGACGATATTGTTGTGACTGGTAATGATGCTTCGGGAATTCATGCTCTTAAGTCTTTCCTCCATATAGAATTTGAGATTAAGGACCTGGGGGAGTTGAGATACTTCCTTGGCATAGAAGTTGCTAGATCCAAGGATGGGATCCTTATCTCCCAATGGAAGTATGTCCTTGACTTGCTTTCTGAAACTGGAAGATGGGTGCTAGACCAACTGCTACTCCTATTGATATGAGTCAAAAACTTTCCGCTTCAGATGGGACGTCGTTAGAAGACAAAGGGGTCTTTCAGAGACTTCTTGGGAAACTCTTGTACCTGTGCATGACTCAACCAGATATTGCATATGCTGTCAGTTGTATTAGTCAGTTCATGCATGCTCCCAGAGATACTCATATGGCAGCCGTAGAATGAATTCTATGTTATTTGAAAGGCTCTCCGGGAAAGGGAATTCTGTTTGCCAAGCATGGTCATATGAAACTTGAAGCCTATACTGGTGCTGACTGGGCTGGAAACATTGATGACAGAAGATCTACTTCAGGGTATTGCAGTTTGGTGGCTGGTAATGCTGTTTCTTGGAGGAGCAAGAAACAATCAGTTGTGGCTCGATCCTTAGCAGAAGCAGAATACAGGGCCATGGCACATGGAGTCTCTAAACTGTTGTGGCTAAAATCATTGATGGAGGAACTTGGGATTGAGCATGACAAGCCAATGATGTTGTACTGTGATAATCAGACCGCCATCAACATTGCTCACAACCCAGTACAACATGATAGAACTAAGCATATTGAGGTTGATAGACACTTTATTCGAGAAAGAGTCTCTTCGGGTGAAGTGTGTCTTCCCTTCATCACTCTGAAGGACAATTGGCAGATTTTCTCACCAAGGGCATTCCCAAGGCAAGGCTTTAGCATGACACTGGCAAGCTGGGCATGATTAACATCTATGCTCAGCTTGAGGCGGAGTGTAGAGAAGATGGGCCGAATGGCCCATAGGCTGTTATTCTATGTTATATTTATGTTCTTTTCTGTAATGGGCCTTATTCTGGGCCCATCCTCTTCTATGCTATGTTTTTTGTAATTTTTGCCCAACCAAGGGCCTCCCTTGTAATTTATTCAAAAATTAACTTAATGAAATAGTGTTAGAGTGTTAGAGGGAGAGATTAGTTCGAACCTCTCATTCTCTAGCCCTCTTTGCCGCCAGCTCTCTCTTCATCTTGTATCAATCTTTTCAGCTGTTTTACTCCTTTTGATTTTTCCATCTAATCCTATACATTCCCATACTTCGAAGGTCTGTTTTTCAACTGTACATTCCTATAATTCCTTTGCAATTGGCCAGGGAAAGTATATTATATTGGTTCAGTCATGAAACTGGACCAGGAATACAAATTAAGATGTTATTGCTTCCATACCACAATTGATTCTTTGGGAGTTTGGAAGGAAAGATGTGCTTGACGAATGGAGAACATGGATAAACTGGCATCTTCAGTGATCTATAAAATATTCTCTTGGTTGCAGGAAATCAGGTGGAGCAACCCTATACATTGGTCCTTAATGAGGTAGGATCTTATCTTAAATATCTTACATACCTCACCTTGGTCTTGCTACAGGACTAGACTTTTGATTTGTAAAATGGTGTCCTCCGGGTGAAGGAAAATTCAAAGTGAATGTTGATGGAGCTTGCTCTAGAAATCCGGTCCCTTCAGGTGGTGGTGAAATTTTAAGAGATGAAAAGGACCACTTTATATTTGGTTTTGCTAGCTGGTATGGTATGGGAACTAACATAACTGCAGAATGCTGAATTGTTCTTGATGTTCTCAATCTCAGTAGGTCTTTGGGTATCTTTTCTCTCACACTTGAGAGTGATTCCCTGGTCCTTATTGACATTTTAAATTCTAAAGCATGAGCTCCCTGGACTATTCATAGTTGGTTGAGATTAAGGAGGTTGTTACCACTATGGATGTTCACTTTGCTCACATTTGAGAGAAGGTAGCACAGCTGCAAACTCTTTATTGAAGCATGCGCTGTGGTTCAAATAGGATGTTCTACTGCATTGGATCATTTCTCTTCTCTTCCACATACTTGTAGATCAAATTATTTTGATGATCTTTTGTACACTCTAAAAATTGGAGTATCTTACTTTTTTGGTTGGGGTTTTGAGTTGTGAGGGTGCATTCATTATACCTGGGCTTGGGGCAAGGTGGGTTATATCCCTCCCCTTTATTCTTTGCTATTATTATTGTTATTTTTAATAAAAATTCAAGGTGGTCACCCCTCCACCTGGAGTAGCATTTGGGGTTAAAAAAATATAGGATAACTTCTACCATCATGGCTGACCTAACCTAGAGAAGAGAACAAGAATTCCTTTTTCATGGAGTCGTCAGACAAATTTTGTTGTCACTCTCAGTCCCATAAAAGAGGCCAAACACTGTAGTTATTTGTTCCCTTATTTTATTACGTCAACCCAAATGCAAGATAACCTACATCCTCACAAATCTCTATGCTAAAGCTTCTAAATTCAAGTCCAAAGCCACCTAAAAACAATGGTTTCTGTATTCCAACTACTCAAGACACAAAATCTACTAGTTTCTCATATTGCATTTGCTAAAATGTTAGAATGAAGTCTCTTTGTATGAGTGTTCGGCTGATAAGAGTCTTATTAGCCCATACTTAAGTTAAATCATCCTGTAAATGGGCCTAAGCCTGTTTAATGTTTTAAGTTAACTGGGTGTCCCATGACTAATCAGGGGCATTCCAGTAAATTCTTGTACAATTGTACTTCATTCAAATGTAAATCATTGCTGGTCAACTGAACAGTACAGTTCGACATTTCCAGCATACCGGTGGTTTTCTTCTTCACTTCTCTACTTTGAATACAGCATTCAGCACACATGGTATCAGAGCTGATTCGAACCTAGGGTTTCAGCCGGCACACCAGCTTCTACTCTCTCTTCTTTTGCTGCTCTTGTCTCATTTCTTCTTCTTCTCTGGGTTGCTGAAAAAAACAGGGTTGTAAGAGAACAAGGTAGATTCGAACCTAGGGTTTCCCTTGGTTGTAGGGCTCAAGGGAGGTAAGGCCCAGAAGTGGATGTCCTACTAGCTTCTTCTTCAGCAAGATAGTAGCTATTTGGCTACTAAGTGAGGTCTGTATAGGACAGACCTAGTTGAGGACTGATTTCTGCAGTCCTAGCCCTAGCCAAAAGGGGGAGAGCTTCCCTACAACAGCAGCTTCGAAGCCCCAGCAAAACCAGCACAGCAAAGTGGTAAGCAGCTCCAAGTTCAGGTTGGTTATCAGCCCGAAACCCCTCACCACTGCTGTACCCGAGCTCCTTCAGCTTAAGTGAAGTTACCTAGGGGGCTGTCAGCTCTAGTTTGCCCAGCACTGAACTCTTTGACCAGTTAAGACTGAAGTCAGCATGTCTTCACTATCCGGAGAAGTTTCCTCCAGGGATATCAGACCTGCCGCAAGGTCACCCAACCTGGAAAACCCTAATCTGCACAGTTTGCAAATCACTAACGTATTGTTGGATGAATATAACTTTAGAGAGTGGTCCGTCTCAGCAAGGCTGTTCATTACCTCTCGTGAACTCACAGGCTATTTGGATGGAGACAAGAAAGAACCACATATTGCCAGTCCTGAATACACCGTGTGGCGCAAGGAAAATGCCACAGTCATGTCTTGGTTGCTAGCCTCCATGACTCCTTGGGTGGCCAGAACTGTTCATCACTTCCCTACAGCTGCTAAGATTTGGGAGAAAGTATCCAAGACATACGGCCAGAAAAAGAACAATGCTAGAATCTACAGGCTGAACCAGGACATTGCAGCCCTAAGGCAAGGAGACATGTCCGTAGCAACATACTTTGCAACACTGGAAGACCTCTGGGAAGAGCTTGACCATCACTTGATTTTGGACTGGGAAAATGCCAGGGATAAGGAGAGGCATGACAAGCAGATTAAGGAGAGCAGGGCCTTCAAGTTTTTGGCTGGACTAGACCTAGTATATGAAGGTATAAGTCACAGATTCTAGGGAGAGATGAATTACCCGAGATCCACAATGTCTACTACCTGGTGAGGAATGAAGAAGTATGGAGAAAGGAGATGCAAGTTGACTCCCAGACACAGTCAATAGAACTATCTGGAGAACATTCAGCCCTAGTCTCCACTAAGGGAAATAGACTTCCAGACAAGAAGTCCCTCAAGTGTACTCATTGTGGTGGTGAGAAACACATAAAGGAAAAATGTTGGGTCTTGTATCCTCATCTGAAGCCAGCTGCTTTGAAAAAGGACAAAAGACAACATAGGGGGCATACAGCAAGTGGGAATCTTGCCACCAACAACAGTAGTGACAAGTCACAAAATACTCCAACTGTGTCCTCTTCCATCACAAGGCAGGTCACCGACTCCTCTAGACCAAGTACCTTGGGCTTCTCGGCTAGTGAGGTAGAGATTCTCACCCGGGCATTAGCCCGTCTGAAGAATAACCCTTTAGCTTCCATCTCTCTTGCCAAATCAGGTACAGTCTCTGCCTTCTGTGCAACTAGTTCCATTGATTCCTCCTCATGGGTGATTGATTCCGGAGCAACTGACCATATGACACATGTGTCCTTATTCTCTTCATACCATTTATTGTCTGGGCAGGATAAGTTGAGAGTGGCTGATGGGTCTCTCTCCACCATCTCTGGAAAGGGGGTGGTTGACCTAAGCAAGGGCCTCTCTCTTAAATCTGTCCTACATGTTCCTACTCTTACCTCCAATCTTTTGTCTGTTTCAAAACTTACAAAAAATTTGAACTGCATTATACCCTTTTTTCTTTCTCATTGTGTCTTTCAGGACAGATTGACGAGGAGAACGATTGGGAGTGGTTGTGAGTATGGGGGCCTCTACTATTTTGATGCAGACATCAGCTTAGCCTTATAAGCTTCTGCTACTACTAGTCAAGAAAGTGTGGAGTCAATAGCTAGGTTGCACCTGGCTAGGTCATGTGTCTTTTTCTTCTTTAGCAATGTTGTTACCCAAATTGTTTAAGGGAATTCAAAGTCAGAGTCTAATTTGTGATGTGTGTCAGATGTCAAAACAATGTAGAAGTGTGTATCCAACTTCTAGTAATGAAATTCGAGCTCCTTTTGATTTAGTGCATTCTGATGTTTGGGGTCCTTCACTCATTCCATTGATGGCTTCCGTTACTTTATCAATTTTATTGATCATTTTTCTCGGTGTACATGGATTTATCTGTTAAAAGGACGAGATGAAGTGCCACAGATAACTATGGCCTTTTGCAAGATGATTGAAACACAATTTGACAAGAAGATTAAGCAATTCCGGTCAGACAATGCGGCTGAATACTTTGAAAGATCTTTGAACTCATTCACGGAAGATGCAGGCATATTACACCAATCTTCTTGTGCTAACACCCCTAAGCAAAATGGGGTTGTTGAGCGCAAGAACAGGCACCTCTTGGAGTCAGCTCGAGCTCTACTCTTCCAGCACAAAGTGCCCAAGCAATATGGTCTCAAGCTATACTCACTGCATCATACCTGATAAATCGGATGCCATCTATGGTATTGGGTATGAAGACCCCTTTCTCTGTTTTGTGTCCCACTTTTCCCGAATTTTCTCTCCCCCCACGGGTTTTTGGCTGTACATGCTTCATACATGCGAAGGATCGAAAGAAAACCAAGTTGGATCCCAAGGCTACAAAGGGAATATTTCTGGGGTACTCTCCTACACAAAAGGGGTACAAGTGTTATGATCCTGTCTCCAAGAGAAGGTATGTCACTAGAGATGTAGTTTTCTTTGAGTCTCAACCCTATTTCCAGTCTTCTCAAAATCCTCTTCAGGGGGAGACAAATGGGGTGGAAGAGGATTCTCATCCTCCTTTCTTTTGTGTTCCCCTTTCATCACCTTCCACTATTCCTAGCTGTGACATTTCGGGTCAATCTAGTGAGGCTCCCACTGTGCCAGTTACATCCCTTGATACAACAGATGCTTTTGAAGGCTCCAGCAAGCAAGAGAAAGAGATACTTACATACAATAGAAGAAAGAAGGGCCCTCAATCTCATGATTACAATCAATTGAACTCAGATCAATTTGTCTCTGCAATCCAAGGTAATTCTAACCCTCACACTTCAGATTTGGATCTTCCTATTGCTCTTCGTAAGCCTATTCGTTCTTGTACTACCCGGCATCCCATAGCTGATTTTGTTTCTTACTCACACTTATCTCCTGCCTATCACTCCTTTGTGTCTTCTCTTTCCTCTGTTCGTGTCCCTTTGAGGTACTTAGAGGCAGCATCTGATCCAAGGTGGAAAGAATCCATGAATGAAGAGATGAAAGCCCTAATGAAAGCAAGAATGTGGGAATTGGTTGACCTGCCAAAGGGGAAAGGCACTATTGGGTGCAAGTGGGTATTCACAGTAAAGCACAGGGAAGATGGGTCAATCGAAAGGTATAAGGCTAGACTTGTGGCAAAGGGATTTACACAAAAGGAAGGAATTGACTACAAAGAAACCTTTGCCCCAGTAGCAAAGCTCAACACAATCCGGGTCCTACTATCATTAGCAGCAAATTTATCTTGGTAACTTCATCAGCTAGATGTGAAGAATGCCTTCCTAAATGGTGATCTTCGTGAAGATGTATTCATGGAACCCCCACCAGGCTAGGATGTTGGAAAGAAGGTATGTAAACTAAGGAAAGCATTATATGGTTTGAAGCAGTCTCTCCGGGCATGGTTCGAGAGATTTTGTATGGCTATAAAGAAAGTGGGGTACACTCAAAGTAGTGCAGATCACACATTGTTTACAAGGAGACATGATGACAAACTTACAACACTCATTGTTTATATGTGGATGACATGGTGACCACCGAAATGACTTGGAAGAGATGAAGAGGCTAAAAGAGTTCTTAGCTTCAGAATTTGAGATCAAAGACCTAGGAAATCTGAAATATTTTCTTGGGATTGAAGTTGCTAGATCAAGAGAAGGAATCTGCATATGTTAGCGGAAATATGTGTTAGATCTCCTACAGGAAACAGACATGATGGGATGCAGGCCAGCTGACACTCCAATAGAACCAAACCACGGACTACAAGAATCAATGGGTGAGGAATACTGTGATAAAGAGAGGTACCAAAAATTGGTAGGAAAGCTGATATACTTATCCCTTACTCGGCCAGGCATTGCTTATGCAGTGCATGTTGCCAGTCAATTCATGCACTCGCCAAAGACCCCTCATATGAGAGTAGTGGAAAGAATTCTCAGGTACTTAAAGACTTGCCCAGGGAAAGGAATCCTATTCAGGAAAAGCAACAAACTTGAAATTGAAGCATACACTGATGCAAATTGGGCTGGTTCTATTGGAGACAGGAAATCAACCTTATCTTAGGAGGGAGTCACATGGCGCAGTAAGAAGCAGAATGTGGTGGTTAGATCAAGTGCAGAAGCAGAATACTGAGCTATGACACACGGGGTTGCTGAACTCTTATGGCTCAGAACTCTTCTTAACGAGCTTGATATTAAGGCTGCGGGCCCTCTCAGGCTGTATTGTGATAATAAAGCAGCTATCAACATAGCCAACAATCCCGTGCAGCATGACCGGACAAAACATATTGAAATTGACCGACACTTTGTCAGAGAGAGAATTGTTTTAGGAGAACTTTGTGTACCCTATACACCATCTGAGATGCAAATTGCAGATGTATTGACTAAAGGACTGACAGCAACAAAGTTCAGAGACCTACTTGGCAAGCTAAACATGATTGATATCCATGCTTAGCTTGAGGGGGAGTGTTAGAATGTTAGAATGAAGTCTCTTTGTATGAGTGTTCGGCTGATAAGAGTCTTATTAGCCCATACTTAAGTTAAATCATCTTGTAACTGGGCCTGGGTTAATGGGCCTAAGCCTGTTTAATGTTTTAAGTTAACTGGGTGTCCCATGACTAATCAGGGGCATTCCAGTAAATTCTTGTACCATTGTACTTCATTCAAATATAAATCATTGCTGATCGACTGAACAGTACAGTTCGACATTTCCAGCATACCAGTGGTTTTCTTCTTCACTTCTCTACTTTGAATACAGCATTCAGCACACAGCATTTATACTTATTTGCTAATGTTATGGGTCTTTATGTTACCTAACTTCTAGCACTATCAAGTGAACATATTTAAAGTGGTCAATTCTTGTGCTTGAGCTTCAGTATGCAAGTCCATCTAGAAGTGAATTTTACATGATGATGTTTTTAATCTTGGAAAATTTTTTAACTAGGAGCCAGCCTTCCAAGAATTGATTTTACTTTATACTGAGGATATGCGTCAACATGATAAAGCTGAAGCTTCTTCTTTGCAGCTGAAGATCTATGAGAAGATCCCTATTCCAGATCTTCCAGTAAATACTTCTAAAATCTTTTCTTCTATATTCTTTCCTTAATTAAATCTTATGGATTTTAGTATTCTATGTGTTTTATTCACTTTCCTGAAATGCTATGGATACTTGCATTTACATTTTTCATATAACCATTCATTTTGTGCAGGTTATTTTTCCACACAAGAAGCTGTCTTTCCGTATCTTAGACTCGGTATGAGCTTTGTATGAAATTTATTATAGATTTTTTTATCAGCATACTGTTTAAATATTCATCATTAGTTAGTACATATACCACCTAGTCTAGAAGAAAGTTTTATGACAGTCACAAGGCCAGTGCGTAGCATTATTTTAACCCGAAACATTCCCAGTGGAGGGTTGGCCACTTTTAAATTTTATTAAATTTGATATCCTCTACTGTGTTTCCTTCCCTGTACATGTGGGTGAACTATGAAAACAACATCTAGCTTACTCAAAAATTCCAAGACATCTGACTTCCAATACCTTAGCTTCCATTGGACTGAAACTTGGCCAGTCACAATCTGGATCAGCATCATAGAATCAGAGCATGTTTCCACCTTATCTGAACCCATGGACAGAGCCAGATGAAGGCCATCAAGAAGTGCATGGGATTCTGCAAACATATTGGTGTTAACAGTATAAAAGTTAGCAAAAGCAGAAACAGGAATCGTCTAGTTCTCTCTCTCTCTCTCTCTCTCTCTCTCTCTAGTGTGAGTTCGTTTTTTTCTTTTGATCAATAACACACTTCATTAAATTCATTAGAACTTTCAATGATAATTACAAAGAGGAAGACACTTTCGTATCTTCCAGCTATAACTTGAGCCCCAAAAGAAGGAAAAAGAAAAAGAGAAGGAGAAGGAGAAACAGAAAAAATAATTACAACTGTGCCCAGAACATTGACTCCCTCTCCACCCCTTGTTTAGCTAACCCATCAGAAAAACAATTAGCTGATCTTTTTACCCAGCTGATTTTAACCTCCATTTCTCGAGCCAGCCATCTAAATTTCCTCCTCATATTGCTGTAATTCCATAAGCCACTGTAGTCTTTATTCATCCATCCAACCACCACCTCCGAGTCCCCTTCAATTACAAGCTTTCTGATATTCATCTCCCTGGCTTTCTGGATTCCTTCCATAACCGCATGGATCTTGGCTCTGAGAGAGTCACCCACTCCAATTGGGCCTGAGAACATGGCAGAAACAACCCCATTCTCATCCCTGAAAACAGCCCCAACCCCAGATTGTCCAAGATTCCCTCTGCATCTCCCATCAAAAGTTCAGTTTTATGAAACCCACAGGGGGGGGGGGGGGGGCCAAGACACATTCATCATTGTTTTGGTCTGGGTACTGTTAGCAATCTCACCCCAATTCCTCAACATGTCATCCACTGTATAATCTGTGAATAGCTCTAGTGATTTCATCCACTGTACCACCCTAATAAGGATCAAAGCCCTCAATTCATCAGTACTTCTCTCTACTTCCGAGAAAATCCTGGCATTTCTTTCTTCCCATAAGGACTAGCAAACCATAACCCTTAGTCCTCTCCACATAATCCTGCCCCTTTTCATGTGTCACCTGAAAAACGAAGGTGAAAACAGATTTTACAAATTTGATGGAGGAGGGTTCCAACTACACCCAAATAGGGAGGGAGCCTACTCCCAAATAGACTATGCATATTGGCAAGACACCAGTAGGAGAAAACCCATCTCCCCATCAGCTTTACAAAGAACAAACCAACGAGGGGGCAAACAAGTATTGGGTCTCTTCTTTTGGAGCAGATCACCGGTGTTGAATCTTTCCAGAAAGGCTTCCCAGCAAAAACTACCAACCCTAGGAGGGATTAGTCTGCACCAAACCTCATGAATAGGAAAAGAGAGAGCTACAAGACTGGTGGACTAGCTTAAAACTTTGAAGAAAGAGGCACAAGAGAAAGAACCAGTGAGGTTAGGAGTCCAAATTCTAGAGTCCACCTTAGCAGGGTCTAAGAAAATATTGTCAAGAAGCTGAAGAAGACTTGAGGTGCTGTCAAGGTCTGAGTCTCTCACAGCCCTTCTCAAGCCCAAATTCCACCCAATCCCAAGAGTGGGAGAGAGTGTTATGAAGGAGGAAACTGGCTCATTTTTGAGGTTAGAGAGTGCATACAAAGAAGGAAACTGGTCCTTTAGAGGGGCATCCCCCACCCAAGTTTGTTCCCATAATTTTATAGCATTACCCGAATTCAAGTCATACATGATAAGAGGGGAAAAAATTGGTAACAACTCATGAATGGCTTTCCAAGGTGACGCACATGTAGTCTTGGCTTGGATTCCAACATCCCATCCATTTAGCTCCAGCCCATGTATGCTTGCCACTATCTTGGCCCATAATTTCTCCTTCTCTAGTGGGAATCTCCACAACCATTTCCCCAGAAGGGCCAGATTCCTTTTTCTGATGTTCCCAAGCCCCAAACCACCACTACTTTTACTCCTGGTCTCCACCTTCCAACCTACTCCATGATCCCTTTTCTCCTCTCCTGGCTCCCAAAGAAAGTCCCTCATCATCTTTTCCAATCTATTGGAAACCTTTACCGGGATCTTTAACACTAAAAGGAAATAAATAGGTAAATTTGCTAAAGTAGCCTTAATCAGTGTTATCCTCCCACCCATAGAAAGGTAATTCCTTTTTCAAGAGACAAGTTTCTTTTCAAATCTTTTCACCACCGGATTCCAAAAACTCTCTCTCTCTCTTTAGGTTATCGCCCAATGGCAACCCCAAATAATTCAAAGGCCACTCTGAGACTTCGCACCCTAGCACTTCTGCAGTCTCCCTGATCTCACCTTCCTCCATATTCACACCCACTACACAACATTTCTCTAAGTTCACCTTCAAGTTTGACATTTGTTCAAAGAGTGGTATCACCAATTTCAAGTTTACATACCTCATATTTCCCCCTTCACAGAACAAAATTGTGTCATCTGTAAACTATAGATGGGTGAGGGGGTATCCTCCCTTCCAACTCTCCAACCTCTAATAAGACCCCTAGAATCTGCTCTGTAAATTAATTTCCCCAGAACATGAGCAATCAGTGTGAACAAGAAGGGAGACAAGGGGTCTCCTTTACACCCCTAATGGCTGGGAAGAAGTCAACCACTGTCCCATTCATAAGTATAGAGTAATGACGATTATGAACACACCCCAATATCCATTTGCACCATCTAGCCCCAAATTGAAATTTGGTCATAACTTTCTTTAAAAATTCCCATTCCACTAAGTCATAGGCCTTTTCCAGATCCAAGTTACAAACCACTCCCTTCTTTCTATCCTTCCTAAACTTCTCCACACTCATTAGCAATTAGAATTTGATCTGTTATTTGTCTTCCTCTCACAAAAGCTCCTTGATTTGGTGAGATAATAGCTGGCAACACTTCCTTCAACCTCAGAGACAACACCTTTGCAAGGATCTTATACAAGCTATTTACCAAGCTGATTGGCCTAAAATCCTTTGGATGCAATGCATCTTTCCTTTTTGGGACCAAGGTAAGAAAGGTGGAATTCACACCCGGGTTAACCACTCCACTCCTATGAAATTCCTCAAAAACCAACAAAAAGTCATTTTCACCGTATCCCAACAGTCTTGGTAAAAAGCCATTGTGAAGCCATCTAGTCCTAGAGCTTTTGTTCTATCCATAGAGAAAACAGCCTCCTTAACCTCTTCCAAATCAAACCTTCTCTCCAACCTTCTCCTATTATCATTTCCTACATCTGGCCAATCCAATCCTTCTAACCACACCCCCCTACTTATAGGCCTTCTTAGAATTGATTTAAAGTGTCCCACAAAGGCTCCTGCAATCTCATCTTGTTGTGTTAACTCTACTCCATCTATCTCTAGTTTGGAGACAGAATTTCTCCTTCTCCCATTTGCCAAAGAATGAAAGAAACTGGTATTTCTATCCCCCTCTTGTAGCCATTTACATCTAGATTTTTGCCACCAGCTAATTTCCTCTTTATGTAGGCAATCCTCAAGCTGACTTCTCAAACCTCTTCTTTGTTCCTTGTCTACCTCTCCAACGTCTCCCCTTTCTTCTTTCAAAGTAGGGTAGGCCTTGGCGCAATGGTTGGGTTGCTCCATTGCTACCTGGGTGACCAGGGGTCAAATCTTGGAAACCTCTCTGTATGTGCAAGGGTAAGGAAGTGTACATCTGTCCCTCACTAGACCCTGCATTGGTGGGAGCCTCATGCACTTGGTTGCCCTTTGCATTGTGAGTTCTCAAGCAAAATATGGTTCCATTACTAGAGAGCAATACTACTCTTGTGGTTCTAGCTATTTATGAAGTGACATGTTAAAGGCATGAACAAGAAAGGTAGATCTACTTGGTCTTTGCTTCCTTTAGGCATCACAATGAGCAATATGGTAAGAGAGGAATGCTAGGGTATTTGAATATAAGAAAAAGCTTTGTTGAGCTAATGATTAATTCATCTTTTGACTTTCTTAGGGATTAGCTCTCCATTCATAGAGTTTTTGTGGGGATTTAGGCCTTTTTTTTTGTCTACAGACTTTTTCAGGAGCTATTAGTTATCCTTTTGGCTTGGTGTACATATCCTCTTTGTACAAGGGTGGCTTGTTATATCTTTTGATATTAATACAATATACATTTCCTTTTCCAAAAATAAAAAAGAAAAAATAAAGAATAGACCTATATATATATATATTCTCATCTGATCTGGCAAGTGCAATCTACAGTATGTTGTACTCTAAAAGTTGTACAATATGTAGTTATTGGAAACCTCCATAATTATTAGAAGGCTAATTCTTTATATGTTGTAGATGGTATCCTCTAATGGATCTCTTCATAATTCTTGTTGACCAAATATAGGTACGGTTGGATGTTGCAACTATACTGGGCCTATTGGCATACTTTGTAAATTACAAATTTGAGGACATTCTGTCATCCCCGTAAGTGTGTAATCTGAATTGATTTGTATAGTTCTAATAAAATAACTTAGTATCATGTCAAGGATTAGTCCCTTATTGATCTTATAGTTGTTATATTTAATTGAGTATGTTGCTGAAATATACAATGGTATCTAAGTTTCTAGCATGCTTTTAATGGAACAAGTTTTCATTGTGAATCATTATTTTGTTTTGCTTGCTGTTGTAGTGAGTAGTATGAGAGATAAAATTAGGCTACAAGCTATTAACAAATCTATCTCTTTTTGTTGAGTTGTTAGGCTGGTCATTGTTCCATTATTTTTCATTTATTTTATGCTATTGGGCTTTTTCTTATTGGGCCTATGATATTTGCCTATGTTTATTTATACAACCACAACCACCCTATTAAAGGTAATCTTGTAATTTGTACTTAATTGCAATTAGAATTAGCATAATACAACTGGAGAGAATTGTGATTCTTTTTTCACTAAGCCCTCTCTTTCTTTCTCTTCTCCCTTCTTCTTGCTCTAAACTTCTCTTCATCATTGTTCTTATGACCATATGCCACAACAGAATGGATTGGCTGAAAGGAAAAATTGCCACATTGTTTATGTTGCTAGGAGCACCTTATTTGCACCCCATGTTCCATTAAAGTATTGGGGTGATGTTGCCCTTACTACTACTTTTTTGATTAATCGTATACCATCTCGGGTTCTAGATTTTAAGTCACCCTTTAGTTTTGTTTTCCTTAATTAAGGCATTTTTATCTTCTCTTGTGTGTCTTTGGTTGTACTTGCTATGTCGATATTTGTAGTTCCTAGAGACATAAGTTTTGAACCCAAGAGTAGAAAGTGCATCGTTCTTAGATATGCCTTTTCACAGAAGGGTTATTGCTGTTATGATCCTACTAGTGTCACCCGATTCATTTCCATGGATGCCACATTTGCTAAGTCTACTCTCTTCTTGTTAAGTTGTTTGATATTCCTCTTCTTGTCCCAACTCTTGTTGAGTCTATTTGTTCTTCTCCTACTCTAGTTGAGTCTTACTTTGTTCCTCTAGTTGTTGAGCCTTCTTTACCTTCTGTTCCATCCCTTAATCCTCCTATGGTTTCTCATTGCTCTGCCTTTTAGAGGTATCAAAAGCACAAGAATAGACATGAGCAAGTTGTTCACACATCATCATTAGATACTTATGTTCCACTAATTACTGAAGGGACAATAGATCCAGATCTTGGCTTTCCCATTTCTATTCAAAAAGGTAAGAGAAAATGTACTACGCACTGCATATCTGAACACCTTTCTTATAGATTACTATCCTCTTTGTAGTACTCCTTAGCCTCTGTTTCATCTCATCCTATCTAGTTTCAGTTGTTTGAAACCGATGAGGTTCAGACCTGTTTAGCAAGGAGAATTCAGAAACAAAGAGGGAAAAACAGAGATGAAGAGAAGAGAAGAGAAAGGAAGAAGAGAGGAGAAAGAAAGAATAGAGAGAAAAGGGGTTTAAACTGTTATGTCTAGTCTTCCGCCCCAAGTGTTATTTATATTAGGCTTACAATAAAAGAGGTACAATGACAGGAATACCCCTGTCACTAGAAACAACAGAAAAGAACATTCTAGCAGAAATATAATCAAAAGGAAACATATAAAGAGGTGGGACCACAAGCTGGTCAATCATTTTCTCTACACTCCCCCTCAAGTTGGGAAAATATATTTATCATTCCCAACTTGCTTAAATCTGTCTCAAGCTTGATTTTGTTGATTGCCTTGGAGAAGACATCAGCTGGATATTAGTGGCAACATAAGGCATACTTCTTGAGAGGCAACTTTCTCTCGGATGAAATGTCTGTCAACTTCAATGTGTTTGGTTCTATCATGCTGTATTGGGTTGTGAGCAATGTTAATGGCTGCTTGGTTATCACAATACAACATCAACGGTCTTTCAAACTCAACTCCCAGTTCTGTAAGGAGTGATTTGGCCATAATATTTCAGCAACACCATTAGCCATAGACCTGTACTTGGCTTTAGCACTGGAGTGAGCAACAACATTTTGTTTCTTGCTCCTCCAAGAGACTAGATTTCCTCCAACAAAGGCACAATACCTTGAGGTAGATCTCTTATCATCAATACAACTTGCCCAATCTACAACAGTGTATACTTATATTTTCATATGTCCTTTATTTTTAAAAAGTATACCTTGGTTTCGAAACCTTTTCAGGTAGGCTAAAATCCTCTCAACAGCAAGGAGGTGAGGGTCTTGGGAGAGCGCATGTACTGACTAACAAAAGTGATAGCATAAGAAATGTTAGGGCAAGTCAGACATAGGTAGAGAAGTCTTCCTACAAGCCGTTGATACATACCTTTATCTTCAAGAGGCTCACCATCTTTCTACATTTATCTTCTGACTTTGCTCAATGGGTGTATCTGTAGGCTTAGCTCCCAATTTTCCTGTTTCTTCCAAGAGATCAAGAACATACTTCCTCTGGGTATTAAAAATGCCATGCTTAGACCTTGCCACTTCAATCCCAAGGAAATACCTCAACTCACCTAGATCCTTTACTTCAAATTCTTGATTAAGCAGTTGCTTAAGAGAATTAATTTCATAAATCACTTCCTGTCACAGCAATGTCATCAACATACACCGCTAGGAGAGTCAAAGTAGATCCTTTCTTCTTAATGAAAAGAGTGTGGTCAAACTGGGCTTGAACATAGCCAAAGCTTTTCCAAAGCAAGTCTGAATCGATCAAACCATGCCCTTGGAGATTGTTTTAGACCATACAAAGCTTTCTTCAACTTACAAACTGTAGAAATAGTTAGTAGCCACGAGTGTGAGGTTCCATACCCACACTTAGGCTCTAGTGTGTGTGGTTCCATACCCACACTTAGTTATTTTAATTCTTTTTTAAGTTGGGCCGGCTTGCCTTATCCTATGTTATGATTTGTTTTATTCTAATAGGACTAGAATTTATCTTTTTTATCTCCTATTCTTGTAAGGAAACTAAACTATATAATGGAATTCATGGGGCGGTAGAATTAACCAACCGAACCCCTTTCTCCTCTCTTCTCTTCTCTCCCTCTTCCCTTCTTCTCTTCAAAGCCTAGTTCTTTTCTTTCCTTTTCTTTTCTAAATTGCAGTAAGACAGGAATCTGCTAGCTTTCTTCAAGTTGGTATCAGAGCTATTGGCGAGAAAAACTAGGGTTTTTCATGTAAGCCTGATCTGGTCAGCTACATGAAAATCCATTAGATCAAGACCTCTGCAGTAGATGCCTGGTTCTTAGAGGTTACTAGAGTACTGAAGACTGCCCAAGAAGGTGAAAGATTCTTGGAGAATTATCCGGTGACCAGGAAGAATCAGAGATCATATTTGATCAAGGTATCTGTCTTGGTTTTAAAAAGAAACAAATACTAATTTGAAGAGGAGAAGAAGAGAAGTACATGAAGAGAAATTCAGAAAAGGAGAGAGAGGGTCGTAACAACTGCCGACCCACTGTTATGATTTATATAAATGCTTGACTAACTATAAAAGGGATGAATTGCCCTTATTGCTTACATGGCAAAAAGAATAAAAGAAAACTAATAATAAAAAACTGAAATAACTACCAACTAATACACTATCATAACTAACTGAAATAATACTACCATACGAACACAGTGGGGTCTACATCGGTGCTCTTTATACTCCCCCTCAAGTTAGGAATATATATTTGTCATTCCCAACTTGCATAGGTTTGCCTCTAACTTCTTTCTTGGAACAACTTTGGTGAGAAGATCTGTGAGCTGCATGTTGGAGGTGATATATGGAAGACACACTTCTTAAGATGAAACCCTTTCTCTAACAAAATGCTGGTTTACTTAATAGCAGCTTGATTATCACAATACAACATTAAGGGCTTCTCATAAGCAACACCCAACTCCTCAAATAGTGATTTCAACCATAGGATTTCAGCCACACCATTTGCCATGGACCTATATTTAGTTTCAGCACTGGAATGAGAAACAACACTCTGTTTCTTACTCCTCCAAGAGACAAGGTTACCTCCTACAAAAGCATAATATCCAAAGGTAGAACTTCTATCATCAACACTCCCAACCCAATTAGCATCTATGTAAATCTCTATCTTCATGTAATCATTATTCTTGAATAGTATACCTCTACCTGGGCACCTCTTCAAATATGCTAATATCCTCTCAACCGCAAGTAGGTGAGTGGTTCTAGGAGAGTGCATATACTGACTGACAACACTGACTGCATAACTAATGTCCGGTTGTGTGAGACAAAGATAGAGGAGTTTTCCAACCAAACGTTGGAACATAGCTTTATCTTCAAGAGGTGTCTGTAGGCTTAACACCTAACTTTCCAGTTTCTTTCAATAGGTCAAGAACATACTTTATTTGAGAAACAAAAATCCCATGTTTAGACCTAGCTACCTCAACACCCAAGAAGTATTGTAGCTCTCCCATATCTTTTACCTCAAACGCTTGATGAAGGAGTTGTTTAAGAGACTCAATCTCACTATTATCATTCCCTGTCACTGCAATATCATCCACATACACAGCAAGCAAGGTCAAGGATGAATCCACTCTCTTAATGAATAATGTATAATCTGACTAGGCCTGCACATAACCGAATTTTCCAAGGGCTTGTTTGAATCCACCAAACCAAGCTCTGGGGGATTATTCCAGTCTATACAAGGCTTTATTCAATCGGCAAACCTTCTTTCCTGTTTCTGCATCATAAAATCTAGGAGGCAACTGCACGTAGACTTCTTCCTGCAAGTCTCTATTAAGGAAGGCATTTTTAACATCCATTTGGAACAAGGGCCAAGATTAACTAGCTGCAAGGGATAATAAAACTCTAATAGTGGTCATCTTTGCTACTGGAGCAAAAGTCTCCAAGTAGTCCATACCATAAGTCTGAGTAGATCCCTTTGCAACTAACCAGGCCTTATACCTTTCAATGGAACCATCAACATTATGTTTCACAGTAAATACCCATTCTACTTCCAACTGGTTTCTTCACTTTAGGTTGGTCAACTAGCTCCCAAGTATTATTCCTCAGAAAAGCATCCATTTCAACCTTCATTGCATATTTCCACTCAGGAACTGACAAGGCTTCCTGCACTGTTCTGGGGATAGAAATATCAGCAAGGGATGTAAGAAAGGACCTATAAGAAGGGGACAGGTGATCATAGGACAAGAACTGGGAAATGCAGTGGGTTGTGGATGTTGTGCAACGTCGTTTGCCTTTACGGACTGCAATGGGGAGGTCAAGGTCATCCAATGGAGGTAAAGGCTCAACGGTGGAAGGTATCTCATTGGAATTTGGATCTGATAAAGGGACTGTGAAAACCTGGATTTGGATCCGCAAAGGGAACTGGGGCTGGCTTGGGCTGCTAATGACCGAAATCAACCTGCCTCCATCGCCTGTGATAGACTCTCAAATCCCGACACCTCTGACAACCCGCCCCATTACATCCCTCATCACTCAATGGAACAGGTAAAGGAACTTCTGCTGAGTTAACCCCACATTCACTACTCTCCCCCTGAGGAGAAACTTTAGGATAATAGGGTACATCCTCAAAGATGGTAACATCCAAAGAGACAAATCTCCTCCCAGAAATGGGTCCATAGCAGCAATATCCTTTTTGAGTTTGTGCATAACTGAGAAAAATACATTTGGAGGCCTTAGGATCAAATTTGGAATGACGAAGACCAAGAATCTGAACAAAGCAAGTATAACCAAAGGTTTTAAGGGAAACAATAAACAACTCCTTATCAGGGTATAGAAGGGTAAATGGAGGTTTCATATGAAGAACCCGTGAAGGAACTCGGTTGATGAGATACATTGTTGTAAGAATAACATCTCCCCAGAAATGAATAGGCACATTGGAGTTAAACATGATGCTTCTAGCCACCTCCAATATGTGCCTATTCTTTCTCTCAGCGACCGCATTCTGCTGTGGTGTACGAGGACAAGTACTATTGTGGATAATCCCATGGTCAAGCAAATAAGAGGCTAATGGGTTGGCAAAGTATTCTTTCACATTATTGGATCTGAATATTTTGATTTTGACCCCAAATTGGGTTAAAATCATCTGATGAAGATCTGGGTCAAAGCAGGAACCTCATCTCAAGAAAAAGTAAGGCAACCCAAGAGAAACGAGTATAGTCATCAACAAACAACAAGAAATATCTGTATCCCCCCATAACAGTGATATGATAAGGTCCCCAAACATCGGTATGCACAATATCAAAAGGATTACTACTTCTTTTATTACTCAATGAATAAGATGTTCTACAATGCTTTGCAAGTTCACAACTCTCACATCTCAAACTAGACATCTAAACAGACTCAAATAAATTAGGAAACAAACTCTTCAAAGGCTGAAAAGGTAAATGACCTAACTGATTATGCCAAAGCATAACCTGATTAACAGACTAAGAAACAAAAGACTTCCTATCTTCACTATCTTCCCAATGAAAACTCTCTCCAAGCAGATAGATTCCATTCGTCTCACGGCTAGTCCCAATCACCTTCCTTGTCTCAAAGTCCTGAAAAACACATCGGTCAGGAAAAAAGGTTACTGAACAATTCTGGTGTTTTGTAATGCTATTGACTGAAAGCAAGTTAGTACTAAGTTTAGGAACATGCAAAACTGAAGATAAGGAAATAGTATTAGACAACTTGATGTCTCCCTTGCCAGAAATGGAACAAGAGAACCATCAGCAATGGACACTTTATCTCTGCCAGAAGATAAGTGATAGGTAGTAAACAGTGATGGCAAGCCAGTCATATGGTTAGATGCACCTGAGTCTATTACCCAACAATGTTTAGTGTTACCTGGAGTTGAAGCATGATAAGATGAGGCCCGAGTACCTGAATGAGCAAAAATTGATGTGGGAGGAGCTGATTGCGGTTGAGATGATTGAGCTGAATTGCCAACTTCCTTTTCCAACTGAGTAAGGGCAGCCCAGGCAACATCTAGGGTGTCTAGAGGTGTGCCTTTTATGCCTGATGAGGTTGCACAATCAGTATTAACAACTATATTAGCATTACCCCTTTTGTTCCTGAGTTTTGCTGGAACTAGATGAGGATGCAACTTCCAACAAGTGCCTTTAGTATGCTTAGGTTTCTTGCAATGTTCACATACCCGGTCCCGCTTGTCTTCCTTCTTTATATCCCTCTCCATATCACCCCCAAACTTAGGTTTAACTGCTGCCAAGGCTGATTGGAAGGAGAGTCAAAGCAGATCCTTTCTTCTTAATGAAAAGAGTGTGGTCAGACTGGGCTTGAACATAGCCAAATCTTTCCAAAGCAAGTCTGAATCAATCAAACCATGCCCTTGGATATTGTTTTAGACCATGCTTTCTTCAACTAACGAATTGTAGAAATAGTTAGTAGACACAAGTGTGAGGTTCCATACCCACACTTAGGCTCTAGTGTGTGTGGTTCCATACCCACACTTAATTATTTTAATTCTTTTTTAAGTTGGGCCGATGGCCTTATCCTATGTAATGGTTTGTTTTATTCTAGATAGGACTAGAACTTATCTTTTTTATCTCCTATTCTTGTATGGAAACTAAACTATATAATGGAATTCATGGGGCGGTAGAATTAACCAACCGAACCCCTTTCTCCTCTCTTCTCCTCTCTTCTCCTCTCTTCTCTTCCCTTCTTCTCTTCAAAGCCTAGTTCTTTTCTTTCCTTTTCTTTTCTAAATTGCAGTAAGACAGAAATCTACTAGCTTTCTTCAAGTTGGTATCAGAGCTATTGGCGAGAAAAACTAGGGTTTTCATGTAAGCTTGATCTGGTCAGCTACATGAAAATCCATTAGATCAAGACCTCTGCAGCAGCTGCCTGGTTCTTGAAGGTTACTGGAGTACTGAAGACTGTCCAAGAAGGTGAAAGATTGTTGAAGAATTATCCGGTGACCAGGAAGAATCAGAGATCAGATTCGATCAAGGTAGGGTTTCAAACCAAAGAGGATGATCAGAATTCTTTTTTCTGAGAAAGAGTTCAGATTCGATCAAGGTCAGGGTTTCAAACCAAAAGAAGACGATCAGAGTTCTTTTTTACCGAGAAAGGTACAACCTTTAAGGTAACTTGGTAGAATTTATCAAGATTTCTTTTATGATCAGAATTCTTTTTCTGAAAAAGGTGCAACCTTAATTTGATCTTAGATAAATTTCTGTTAGCAGCAGCATAATAAATCTGAGATCACCTTGCTGTTTTTAAAGAATCAAGACCTGTTCTTTGCTGATCTTGACCTAGGGTTCTGGTATTTTGACTAAAGTTACAGTTTTGAGATGGAACTGTCAACTGAAATTAAGTTTTGGTGCTTATTCTTTTCTGAAATAAGTTTCTTGACTGTTATTCTCTGGTGTTTTGATTAAAGTTACAGTTCTGGTTCTTATTCTTTGCTGAAATCAGTTTCTGGACTATTATTCTCTGGTTTTTTTTATTAAAGTTACAGTTTTGAGAAGGAACTGTAGACTGAAATTAAGTTCTGGTTCTTATTTCTTTGCTGAGATCAGTTTCTGGATTGTTGTTCTCTGTTTTCTTGGTATTTCAGTAGAAAATTAGTTTTCTTTTTGAAGTTTTGTGATCTACTTAGTATGGAACCTCACACTCGTGGCTTACTAACTATTTCTACACAAACTTTCTTACCAATCTTTGCATCGTAAAAAACAAGAGGCAATTCCATATACACCTCCTCATACGAGTCACCATTTAGAAATGCATTCTTAACATAGCAGAAAGAAACAACAAAGCCTTGATGGTGTTCATTTTTGCAACTGGTGCAAAGGTTTCCAAGTAGTCAATACCATAAGTTTGAGTGTATTCCACTTAGCAACCAGTCTAGCTTTATATCTCTCAACTGTACCATCGGCATTATACTTCATTGTGAATATCCACTTACACCCAACAGGTTTCTTCCCTCTTGGCCAATCTACCAGTTCTCAAGTATCATTTTTCACAAGGGCATCAATCTCAACCTTCATTGCTTCCTTCCACTTAGGGACAACTAGGGCTTCTTGCAAGTTCTAGGAATACTTGAATCTGGGTAGTGAATGAGGTACACTGACTCTTCCCCTTGCGTATTGCAATTGGGAGGTCAATGTCATCTGAGAATGGTTGAGGCTCGATAGTGGAAGTGCGTATGTCACCAATAGTAGGAGTGGGTAAGGAGGAGGCAATACCTGAATCTGGTGCCACAAAGGAGACAATAAATGGCCTGGATTGATCATTATTGGAACCAACTTGCCTCCACCATCTTTTGTGAAACACCCTTAATTCTTTACACTTTTGACAACTCCCCTCATTACACTCCCCTCCATTCACAAGAATAGGCAAAGGGACATCTTGAGCAAAAGTGCCCTGCTCACCACTCTCCCTCTAAGGTGGAACTCTAGTGGTAACTCATCTCGAGAGCGAATGAGGTAAACCCATGAAAACCGAGAGTAGTCGTCAACAAACAATGGAAAGTATTTTTATCCTCCCATAGCAAGAATATGATAAAGCCCCCAAACATCGGTATGCACAATTTCAAAAGGAATAGAACTTCTTTTATTACTTTGTGAATAAGTTGATCTACAATGCTTTGCCAATTCATGGTTCTCACATTTCAAAATGGACACTTGGATTGACTCAAACAAAGTAGGAAAAAGACTTTTTAAAGACCCAAAAGAAAGATGACCCAATTGATTATGCTAAAGCGTAATCTGGCTCATAGACTGTGACACAAAAGACTTCCCAGCTTCTTTACTCTTCCCAGGTGGATGTTCAAGCAAGTAGATCCCATTCGTCTCACAGCCAGTCCCAATCACCTTCTTCATTACTAGATCCTAGAAAACACAACGATTAAGGAAAAAGGTCACTAAACAGTTCTGATGTTTAGTGATATTATTTATTGAAAGTAGACTAGTACTTAGTTTAGGAACATGCAGAACTAAGGATAAGGAAATAACATCAGAGACCTTGATGTCTCCCTTGCCTGAAATAGGGACAAGAGAGCCATCAACAATAGATACTTTGCCTCTGCTAGAGGACAAGCAATGAGTGTGAAATGAGGAAGACAAACTGGTTATATGATCAGATGTTCCTGAATCTACAATCCATAAATGGCTAGTGTTACATGGGGTTGAGGCATGATGGGTAGTAGCCTGTGTACCTGATTGAGCAAAAGTAGAAGTGAGAGGAGTAGAATAAGACTGTCCAGAGATGTCCAACTTTACTCTCCATCTGAGATAAAGCAACCCTAACTATAGCCAATGCATCAAGAGAACTAGATCTAGTGTTGGGTGTGGATGAAGCTCCTATGGTTACACTTGCATTTGCATTTCCTTTCTTATTCCTATGTCTTTCTGGAATTAGTTGAGGATGAAGTGTTAGACAGTGTATGCCCTTAGCTCTAATCAGATTGATATACATATCCATTTATTGTAAATGAATAAAATTATATAATTGATTCATGTTACATCTGCTATGTTTCTGTGTAATTACCTTTAAACTGAACACTTATGAAACCCATGTTAGTTTAGAATGTTCACAACCATTGGATAGACCTGGGGAGGTTTATTCTGCCAAGGCTAACACTAATGTGCTGCCAATTCAGTTGGGGTAGCTTGTATCAAGCTACTAGGGTAAGACCCAAAGCACACGTAGTGTGGGCTTTCTTGAAACTTTGAACCGAACCATTTTCTAGTTATGCCCTAGACCTTGGAGACATATGGGAAAAACTGGAAAGTTACACCTAACCCCTACACTCGATCATGGTACTACACAAGGTGTTAGAATGGTTTGTCTTTGATATGTCAATCAGTGAGATCCTTAGCAAGGGTCAAAACCTGGGTATGTTGGGAGAGTCTAAGAATTCACCTGAGTGGGTGATCATAATGACAGAATCAGCCCCTTTATCGGACAAAGTGAATAATCGGGGACTACACTCTCTCTGATGGAAACCTAAACTGCCAGTAGTTGATTTCAAACTTGTTTGAGATTTGTTTTACAAAATATATTTATATATATTATGTTTTTATGAAAAAAGTTTGCAAATGTTTTAATTCCCGGGATCCATCCTGAGTAGAGAGTGGGACATTGTACCTTGTAGCCGAGGGAGATGTCCTCTCTTATTAGGCAGTGTTTGATCATTATGGGATGAGAGGTTAAGTGTAAGACCATTTAGGGCTTTTATTCATGACGGGTTAACCTCACTTAAGACCATAGTCCTTGGGCCTTCATAAGGTGGTTGGACCCAAGGACCATTTAGTGTAAATGTTGGGCCTGCTAAGAGCCCAAACTGATGGGTTCAGGGGTTCACTGTATTCAGTAGTGAATTTGGCCAAGCCTTGTAACAGAGGCTAGGCTGAACGCATATGGCTTTTGTGAAGATCAATGTTAGGGTCCCATGCCATACAAAGAGAGCCAAGTTAGCCAGCAATTAAAAGGGAAAGTGAGTGCACTTATTTAATGGGCCCAAGGCCCGAGAATAATATGATTAATCAATATGGGCGAATCTAGGTTTAGATATGGGCTTGGATCAGTAGATAAGGATAAGAGAATAAGTCTTATCCACTTAAAGAGTCTAGATCCTTATTTGGATTAGGAAACTCCTAATCAGATTAGGAGACAAGCTCTTTAAGTTCTATTTAAATGGAGGAGGGCAATTTGCTAAAAGGTTATACACTGCATTTAGTTCTCCCTCTCCTTCTGCTCTTGCCGCCATATACCTTATTCGATCTCCATTCTTGGACTGATCAAGATTGGATCTAGATTCTTATTTTTACAAGAAAAATCAGATCTGAATTTGTGCGTACCGCCCTTGCCTAATCCTTGTTGAAGGATTGCAGTTTTTGCTGAAGGACTGCATTGTTGATCCTTCTTCATCTCAAGTTGTGCCATCTTCAGTGGAGCTAGGATTTGGTACACTATTTGGGTGTGAACACCTACTTTGGGAGCTACTTTGTGGATTTCGTATCAAGTATATCCCTCCCTTATTTTGGTTGCAGATATGGTCCGGTTTGTTTCAAGAACGACCATTGAAAAATGCAGTTTTTCTAAAACTGGGAATATGATTCCCCGAAGGAAGGAAAAAAATTTTTGAAATTTTGCCTAACCACCCTGCATGGTTCGACCATCCATATGATGGATCTTCCTTCCCCTCAGAAGCTTCCAACAAGTGTCCTTAGTATGTTTTGGCTTCTTACAATAGTCGCAAAACACATCCCTCTTTCCTTCCTTTTTTACTTCCTTCTCCTACTTTCCTCACTATGTACTAGAGAGTAGGCTTGAGATAAAGAATGTTAGGATGCTCGAGTCAGGGGTATTTTGGTCATTCTGGTGTATCTTATTGAAAGTGAAATGTCTATTGTATCTGAGTTTAAGTTTTGTGTCCCATCTTCTATGAGGGACAAAATTGTCTTTCTTGTAACTCAAGTTTTTATGAATAAAAGTCAAGTGGGTCGGCTAGGAGAGTGACTTTTGAACATCCTCTCTTCTAGTCTGGCTGAACACTCTTCTCCTCTTCTTCTTCTTCTTCTTTCTCTTTTCTTTCTTCTCTTTTCTTCTCTACTTTGACCTAGAAATAACTAGGGTTTATTCACATGGTATCAGAGCATTAAGGTTTGGTGTTCGTTTCTTGCTGCTGTCTTCTTCCTGGGTTTGCCGCCAGCTTCACAATAGGCTTCATCATCCTACAGCTGATCTGATTGAACACTCGATAAAGGGCTGAAAAGGAGTTGTCGTTTTGAGGGCCTGGAGGTGAGAATGCCTCTGGCCGGTGCTGTGGTGGTCGTTGAAGTGGTATACTAGACCCTCAATTCAGTGTACGAAGAGGGCTGGTCGTATACAGGTATGGACACTGCTGTCGTGTGTTCAGAAATGGACTGTGAATGCTGATTTTTTTTGTGTGCTTCGAAAGTTAGTTGTTGTGGTGCTGGGTGAAACTGATACACACATCAGTCATGTTTTTTTTTGTGTTTTCTTGCTCACATGTGTACTGAAAGAAGAGTGGTAGACTGCTGATGTCCACGACAGCAGTGGTGTGGTGTTGATTGTGTTGTGGTGGCTAACATATCTATGTTTTTAAATGCTTAAAAGTGAACCCCTAGACCTTGTGTGTAATCAGTTCTGCAGTATGCAGAACAAGTGTTCGATGAAATGACTGAGAAATTTCAGTAGTGGTGTGTTGGTGGTAAATGGTCCTGCAGTGTGCGCCCAAGTGTTTCATGTGTTGACTGAATGATTTCAGCTTTAGAGAGTAGTGTGTAATGTGCAGTTGAAGATAGTGGGTTGGTGGTATTGTAAGTGAGATAAGTCTTGTGACAAGTGTGAAATTGTGGTGTATATTCAGAGGAGACATAATTGAGATGGCTTCAACTGTAGTTGGGAATGACAACAAAACAGGCATCATGCTCTCTTCAGATTATCTAAGTGTTAAAATGACATCCATCAAGTTGAATGGTGAGAACTATGTACCATGGGCAAAATCTGTGGAGGTGTTCTTGAAGGCCAAGAGGAAAGTAAAACATGTGAGGGAGGAGAAACCTTCCTCCAATTCTCTTGGGTTCAGTGATTGAGAACAAGATGATGCACAGATAATGACATGGCTTTGGAACAACATGGAACCAAAGATTAGTGTGAACTTCATATTCCTAGATACAACCAAAGAGATCTGGGATCATGCTAAAAAGTTGTACTCTGGACAAGACAATACTAGGGTATATCAGTTATACCAAGAGTACTTCCATTTGAAGCAAGGAAGTCAAAGCTTAGAAGAGTATTATGCAAGTTTGAGAAACATCTGCAATGAGCTACATGTGTATCACCCTCTCACATCAGATGTCTAGATCCAACAACAACAACGTGAACAACTTGATGTGACTAGGTTTCTTGTGGGCTTGAAGGCTGAGTATGAGCCTATCAGAGCACAAATATTGGGGGGATCAGCTCTTCCCTCACTTGAAAAAGTTTTTGCCCGTCTTAAGAGGACATCCATTGAGCCAGTGGAACATTCTTCCTTCTCTGATAGATCTGGTTTGGTAGTGACTAAAGGGAGTAGTCGTGGAAGTAGAAGTGGTGGTGGCAGTAGTGGTCCTCCAAGCAACCGTGGTGGACACATGTTTAACCGGGCCTGTGGCCGGACTGGAGGCCGTGAGTCAGGGGGAGGCCGTGGAAAAAGAAGGGGTAATGCTCAGAGAAAATGTACACATTGTGGCTTAGAGGGGCACACAATTAATTTCTGCTATGATTTGCGTGGTCCACCCAACACTTGGGCTAACCATGTTACATCTAAGAGTAGTAGCACAATTACTGAAAGCCAGCAAACTACACCAACCCCCTCCACACCCACTTGTGATTCCGGGCAGGAAATGGTGAGTGTACCACGGGCAATATATGAGCAGTTCCTTCAAACAACTCAGCAGAACACAGCTACACTTGCCCATTCAGGTATGACTTGTTTAGCTTCCAAAGCTTCACCCTGGATCATTGATTCTGGCGCCTCGGACCATATGCCTGGGACTCCCGTTGTATTTTCTTCCCTTTCTCGCACCTCCACATCTCAGACAGTTACACTTGCTAATGGTTCTACAGCTCCTATTAGTGGTGTTGGTGATGTTGATCTCTCCTTATTGTCTTTAGCATCTGTTTTATATGTTCCTAAGTTCCCTTTTAACCTTATGTCTGTTAGTAGATTAACCAAGTCCCTTAATTGTTCTGTAACCTTCTATCCTTCTTCTTGTGTGTTTCAGGATCTCAAGACGGGGACGAAGATTGGTGGAGGGCATGAAGCCGGTGGTTTGTATTACCTTGATGGTGGTGGCCCTCCAGTGGCTTTTCAGTCGTCTCTTACTCCTCTCCAATGGCACTGCAGACTTGGTCATCCCTCTCTCAAGGCTTTGAAGCTGCTAGTTCCTTCCTTGAGTCATCTTTCATCATTAGATTGTGAGTCATGTCAGTTGGGAAAACATCATCGAGTCTCATTTAGTCCAAGAACTGATAGTCGTGTCTCAAGTCCTTTTGTTTTAGTTCATTCTGATGTATGGGGTCCAGTTAAAGTGGTGTCATACAATGGGTTTAAGTGATTTGTAATCTTTCTTGATGACTTTTCAATGATGACATGGATCTATCTTATGAAAGACCGTAGTGAACTGTTCTCTATTTTTCAGAAATTTCATGCTGAAATACGCACTCAGTTTGGTGTTCATATGAAAATACTTCGCTTCGATAATGCCAAAGAATACATCTCCTCATCATTTCAGCAATACCTAAAACATCATGGAATAATTCATCAAACTTCTTGTACCTACACCCCACAACAAAATGGTGTAGCTGAACGGAAAAATAGACATCTTCTTGAAACTGCTCGGTCCTTGATGATCAATATGCATGTCCCAAAGCATTTTTGGAGTGATGCTGTTCTTACATCCTGTTTTTTAATAAATCGGATGCCCATGTCAATCCTTGGAAGTCAATCCCCTTTCTCCGTGTTGTTGCCCACTTTGTCTCCCTTTCTTGGCTACTCAAGGACTCAGAAAGGGTACAAGTGTTATAACCCTAAGTTTCATAAATCGTTTGTGTGCCCTGATGTCACATTCTTTGAGTTAGTTCCTTTTTTCTTCAATGTCGGGGTCTCTTCTTCTCCCTCTGTGGTTCCTCTTCCTGTTCCGGTTGTGGACCCCCTTCCCGTAGCTCCCACTCCTACTACAGATGCACATCATATGCCAGTTACTACAGAAAGGCCGCCAATTTCTCAAGTGTATACTCGCAGAAGTGCTTCGGCTCCTCCTCCACTTCAGCACCCGCCAACAGATCCTGCTACTGCTCATTCTCCCTCAGATGTTCATCTCCCTATTGCTTTGCACAAAGGTAAACGTACTTGTACTTCTCATCCCATTTCTGACTATGTTTCCACTGCTCACCTTTTTGCTTCTCATTGCAAGTTTATATCATTACTCTCATCGGTTCCCATTCACAAGACTGTACAGGAAGCCCTTACCTCTCCAGAGTGGCAGCAAGCCATGGAAGAAGAACTCTCTGCTCTACAACATAATCATACGTGGGAACTCACCACCCTTCCTCCTGGTAAGCACACCGTTGGGTGTAAATGGGTCTATACAGTGAAGCATCTTCCTGATGGCAGTGTGGAACGATTGAAGGCACAGTTAGTGGCCAAGGGCTATTCTCAGTTATATGGTGTGGACTATATGGAGACATTCTATCCTGTGGCTAAAATTGGTTCAGTTCAGGTGTTGATCTCATTGGCTACTATGTATGATTGTCCTCTCCTACAACTTGACATCAAAAATGACTTCCTACATGGTGATCTTGTTGAGGATGTGTATATGGAGCAACCACTAGGGTTTGTTGCTCAGGGGGAGGCTGGTAAGGTGTGCAGGCTCAAAAAGGCAATTTATGGACTGAAACAATCTCCTCGTGCATGGTTCGATAGGTTCAGTGAAGTGGTGAAGGCCTTTGAGATGAAACAGTGTCAGGTTGATCATTTCTTGTTTAGCTATAACTCAAAAGATGGAAAAATCTTGCTAGTCATGTATGTGGATGATATTGTCATAACTGGAAGTGACAGCAATGGAATTGACAGGCTGAAAAAATTCTTACAGGACCATTTCAATATGAAAGATCTGGGGAAGCTAAAGTATTTCTTAGGAATAGAAGTTGTGAGGTCAAAACAGGGGATCAACCTATGTCAGAGGAAATATGTTCTTGATCTACTTGAAGAAACAGGGTTGTTAGGTGCTAAACCAGCAGAGACTCTTATGGAACTCAATGCCAAGTTAAGTGTGGATGCAGGTGAAGAGTTTGATGATCCTGGAAGATACAGAAGGTTGGTGGGAAAGTTGAACTACCTGACCATTACCCGACCAGATATATCATTTGCTGTGAGTGTGGTGAGTCAGTTTATGCAACATCCCCGGGTTCCTCACTGGGAAGCTATTCTAAGAATTGTTAGGTACCTAAAGGGTGCTTCAGGTCGTGGTTTGTTATACCAAAAAGGAGGACCTCTTGAGATAGTAGGGTACACAGATGCTAATTGGGCTGACTCTATATCAGACAGGAGGTCAACCACAGGGTATTGTACCTTCCTGTGTGGCAATTTTGTAACTTGGAAGAGCAAGAAGCAAATAGTGGTGGCAAGAAGTAGTGTGGAAGCAGAGTACAGGGCTATGGCCCATACCACATGTGAACTAGTATGGCTGAAGAACCTACTATAGGAGATGGGTTTCTCAATTGACAAACCTATGAAACTATACTGTGATAACCAAGCTGCTGTTCACATCTCATCCAATTCTGTCTTTCATGAAAGAACTAAACATATTGAGGTGGATTGTCACTTTGTGAGAGAGAAAGTGATAAGTGGGGTAATAACTACATCTCATGTGAGCTCAGGAAATCAATGGGCAGATTTCTTCACAAAAGGATTGACTCGGGGAAGAATAGATTACATTTGTAACAAGTTGGGACTATATGTTATATACTCTCCAGCTTGAGGGGGAGTGTTAGAATGCTCGAGTTAGGGGTATTTTGGTCATTCTGGTGTACCTTATTGAAAGTGAAATGTATATTGTATCTGAGTTTAAGTTACGTGTCCCATCTTCTATGAGGGACAAAATTGTCTATCTTGTAACTCCTAGTTTTTCATGAATAAAAGTCAAGTGGGTCGGCTAGGAGAGTGACTTTTGAACATCCTCTCTTCTAGTCTGGCCGAACACTCTTCTCCTCTTCTTCTTCTTCTTTCTCTTTTCTTCTCTTTTCTTCTCTACTTTGACCTAGAAACAACTAGGGTTTATTCACAAAGAGACACTATCTCTAGTGAGAAGTTGTTGTCTTATAATGTCATAATCAAAGTTTAGCCTAACCAGGAATTCAAACACTCTTTTTCTCAACTAATTTCTTGTATGTGGCAGCATCTTTCTGGCTCTCACACTCAATAGTCTCAAGATGATCAATCTCATGCCACAATGATTTCAAGGTGGAGAAATAAACTGGCACAGGTTTCTCCCCTGTTTAAGATTATTCACCTCATTTTAGTTCATAGGCTTTACCAACGTTAAGGGGTTGAGAATAGGTGTCTTTGCCCAAAGATAGTTTTTACTTGATATGAGGCTGCATGGAATTGCATAACTAAGTCATAGCCAAATAATTTTCTTGGACCCATTTAACAAGGTAAGGGTCCTCCTGAGCTGGTTTCTTTGTCTCCCATCAGATACCCCAGCTTTCCCCTTCCTCCAATGGCCACTATGGCTGATTGGGCCCATTCCAAATAGTTTGTTCCATCAAACTTGACTGTAGTAATCTGAAATGAATTGTTGTCAGTAGAATTTCCAGCTCCTACAAGTTCTTCTCCATATGATTTGGTTTCATTTCCAGTCATTTCCATGCTGTAATGAACAATGGATAGTCACAGAATGGAAGGTACAACACTGTATGTCCAACTCCCTTTTCAACAAAATATTATTTCAAGTACTGTCCTGCCAGCACCCAGAATAAAAAATGTCCAGAGGCTTTTCTTCGAACACAAGGTGAGAGGCTGAAGTGAACAAAACTGTCAACAACTCAGCCCAAAAACACAGTCTGCAAAGAACCCCCCCCCCCCAAAAAAAAAAAAAAAAGTCCAAGAGAAGAGAAATCAGACATGTCCTCCCAGAGGATTCCAAAAAACTTCAGACGTCTGTCAATCCAAAAAAAGAATGAAAAAACAACCCAGAAAGTACTGGCCACCACTCCCAATCTCTGATTTAAGCCCTAAATCAGAAACTGACCTGTTTTCTCTGATTCCTCCTGGTCACCGGGCAGCTTTCCAAGTTTTCTAAACCTTGGGAACCTCCAATCACCTCGAAGAGGGTTATTTTATTAACTAACATAAGTATGGCAATGGATCTTGTCAAACTGGCTCACTATCTGGACTGCATATGATATGTCCAACCGAGTCATCCTGAGATTATTAAGCTGCCCGCCAATTGTTGGTACAGAGTAGGATCCTCAAGAGGAGAGCCTTCATCCTTGCTTAATTTCAAATTAACTCCAAGGGAGTATCAACAGTCTTGGAGTCACTGAGATTAGCCAATTTGACAAGATACATTGCATACTTATGCTGGTTAACAAAATAGCCATTGGGAATTACGGCTGACCTCAAGTCCAAAGAAGTAGGTTAAGGGGCCAAATCCTTCATCTTAAAGGAGTCACTAAGAAGTCTTTTTCAGATCAGTGATTCCCTCCACATCATTCTCTGTAATAATTATGTCATCAACATATAGGAGGAAAAGAGTCGCACCCTGATTCTGATGCAAAGTGAAAAGAGAGTGACCAGACGAGCTTTGAATAAATCCTGCATCAGTGATCACAGATCTGAATAAATCCAGCACCCAGAGCCTAGTTTGAGAGATTCAGATCTGTGATCATTGATGCAGGAATACCCCAAGTCGTGTCTTATATTATCAATCATGCCCAACTTGTCACGTTGTTCTTTATGGTGCAAATCAATGTTGCATAGACACACAGTCATGGGAGTCGGAATCCAACATATCCGAGAGTCTGACTTGGCAACATTGAATTGGGGAAGATAGAAGAGTTAAGTAACCCATTTCTGAGGGTAAAATCCTATCACAATAAATCCTCCCATAATGTACTTCTTGTTCCAGAATCACTTCATACCAGTCAAATTATTAGAATGTGGGAAGGATGACCACAATGAATTTCAGTAACACACTAAAATGACCTTCTCAGCTAAGCATGCTTTAAAATGGCAACACTATTTCTTGATATTTCCTTGACATGCGTCAATTCTATGGGTACAAACTACAAACACAAAATATTATTGAAATCGACGTATTCCCCCAGTAAAAATTGCCAATACCATGTAGAGGAGTAAACACGATGGTATTATAACATGATGAGCTGGCAACAATATTACAGATATATGGAGGAATAGTATTATAACCTGCCTAATGGAGATAATGACCACTTTGAGCCAGCTGATTTTATTTTATTTTTTATTTTTGTGTGTGTGGTGTTAAATCTTGGTTTTTATTATTATGCAGAATCTACTTGCTTTTGATGACTAAATGGGACACTGCTAGGTTACCTAGGAAATCTCCATAACCATATTTCAAGAAGGGAAGTGTTTTTGTCTCTCCATTTGTCCTTTACCATGACCTGCATCCTCCCCTTGAGAAACCTTTAATTATTTTTCTCCACTCTCATCTTCACCTATATTTATTCCCATTATTATAGTGTTTTGTAATTGTCACTTCCCTTTTAAAATTCATTGACCTTGATTAACACACGTATTATGTTTGTTTTCTAATTTAATGTTCACATTGATTATGTACCTTGATTGTTATACAGGTCAGCTTTCTTGCTTGATGTGATTGCAATCAGTACCCTTATTATATACATAATTCGTGTAGCACTGGGTTACAAGCAGACTTGGGATCGATATCAAGTTAGTTATCTATATTTTCCATTGTAGTGAGGACCTTCATGGATCAAAACAACAAATTATGTAAATATTCCCTTGTATTCATATTTGTGGAAGATGTTCTTAGTGTCTTCTTATATAGGATCCATTGTTACAGCTTCTGGTCAACAAGACACTTAACGAGAAAACCTTAGCAAGTGGCTTTGGCTCAATTCACTTTCTGTTGGACGCCTCTGAACAGCAACAAGTGAGGATATTAAATATGTGATGGCTTTATCTTCAATAGAATCCAAGAAACTTTGCCATCTGAAATTATTCTTCATTTTCCTTTTCTTTTCACTCTGTGCCTTGCAGTACAAAGAAGCTATTTTAGCTTATGCAGTTCTGCTCCAAGCTAATGAGGATGAGGTATTTTATGTTTTTTTAATTGAAATAAAGCCGGAAAATTTACCAAGTCAATAATTTCATTGTCTAACTAGGAATTTTTGCCTTGATTTATAGAGACAGGATTATAGCCCCAGTGCACTGAAAATCTTAACCAACCTGAAGTTTTTGGGTCTAGTCCTGGTAATCTTTTACGATAACAATCTTATTCTGAAATTAGCATCATCTGTTATTCCTCTCCTAGGATCCTCTTGGATTCTTGTAGGGAAATATCTATGATGCTAGAATGGTATGATACTGGAAGATCTTTGACCAATCAGAACCCCCTATTATAGTTGGACTCTTAAGCCATCCCATAATATGTAAAGTCTGGGTTTTTTCTATGAGAAGCTCATCAAATGGGCTTCCAAATGGTGGACAGAATTTGGTTGACCAAGGTCGAGCACAAAAATTTTTTGGGATTGTCTTGATAATTATAAATATGAGAGAGGTATTCACGTCATTCAGAAAGGTGACAAGGTCAGGCTTTTTACAAACTAGTGCTGTAAATTCAAGAATTTATGAGGGATAGAATGAACACTAGTCTTACCCAAGATATCAGTATAGAAAAGAGAAACAGGCTCAAAATACTCATTCTGAGCTCTTATATCATACTTGTAGTTTCCCTGTCATCCATGTTCTGGTAATCGTTTAGTTATAGAATGAACACTATTGTTTTTGAGGAGTAAAAAGAGAAGTAAAATTTAGTACTTAATATGAGAAAAGTGAAATATAGAAAATATTGCATCAGTTTTTGTGGTATGTGTGTCTGTGCTCTTCAATTAATGGTGATATATGCAACACCATCCCCTATTTATCATAGATAATCAGTTTGGATCCTTATTCAAGCTGGATTGGGGTAAACCTGATACAAACCCACTTATTATCAGGGCTCAACTATCAGACCTAGGACTAACCTTTCAATTGGGCATGTCCTATAACCTATGAAATAAAATCAGATTGGTTTAAGTATCATTCAGTACATTCTTCCAACTTAAAATTACTTTTGAGTCCTTTTAACTATTGTCAAGTATGCCTAGGCTTTTTGAGATGCGGAGGAGAACCATATCAAAGTTCTCAGATCCCATGAGTACCATCAAGTTAAATTCCAATATTTTATGTCGACTCTGATATGCAAAAGCAATTTTTTACCAGACAAAAGGATCTTTATTTTTATCATAATGGAATATGAGAATACTTTGGATGTATAACTTCCATGTTTTCCTTTTCTTCATTAGTTTTCTTTGTCCTGCAATTGGCATATAAAGATCACTAGCTGTTATGGAAAATGCAGGTCCTTTCTCGTAAAAGCATCGGGAGCTCATGTGAGATATTTTTGTACGATAAGTTCAAGGAAAAGGTAAGAAAGACAATGTTCCTTCAATAAAATGGATTGTATAGGCTAAAAGGACTGGGTTGAATTATGTGCAGGTTGAAATGCCGGTTGACAAAGCTCTCGATACATTGCTGAGATTGGGCCTTGTAGTAGAGGTTCTTTCTAATGGGAGCCCAAGGCTGCATGCTCTTTCATGTTTCGAGGCATGTAAGGCCCTTAAAAAACGTTGGGACAGCCTACTCATGTAAAAGATGTTTGTCTTTATGTTAATACAGGTATAATTTTTCTGTACATCCTGTCATGTTTTCCTGCTTTCATGCTGGTATTTAAGGTTGGGAGAAATCTAGCATCTAATGAGGACGAGGGTTGTGTGAGTCGTGGCCCGTGGGGGTTCACAGATCAGCAAACTGTTTGGCTGATAGACTTGCTAAACAAGGGGCTAACAGAGAATAAATGTACTGGGGAACAACAAATAAGAACTATTTGTAAACTTGAAATGCATGCAAGGAGGTTAGGTGGTGAAATACCAACTTAACAAAAGATACGTATTGTACTTATTATTTTTTCACAAAACTAATAAAGATTATAATTATCTATAAAAAGATGTTTGAACTGAAGGTTCATGACTGTTGGAGAATGTGTTAATGCGTCATGGTTTCCTATAGGGATGTCAGCGGTCTGTTCAGTATGGGTTGACTCAACATGGAAGTTGACTGACCTGATTAAATAAGATGGAGTACCAAAGCTGATCTGAATTACCCCACAAATAGTAGACCAATGGTCAAACAAGGCTATATGTACAAAATTATTCAATGCTACATGTTGGTCCTGGCACATGTGCACCTCAACCCAATCCTGACCCAAAACCTGATTGAGGCTGGCCTGTCTTTAACCAATAGGCTCCAGTCAATGCGGGTTTACCCCTTAACCCCACCCACTGACATCCCTAGTTGCCTGATATAGCTTGTTAGTGACCACATGTTAATGTAAGACAAGGATATGATATGTTAAAAAGCTCAGCTCTTTCACGACCCTACCTCTTCAATTAGAGAATACCCGACATTGATAAAAAAATAGAGAATTCCTGATATGGGGATTAGTTTGTTTTTAGGGTTCAATCCTTTGAACTATGGATATTAGGTCATGTTTGGGATTGTTTATGTTAAAAATAAGTGTTTAATGGAATAAGCACTTATTTTATATTGGGTGTTTGGTGGTCTTTTTCTCCAATAAGTACTTAAATAAGCAATTGTGACTCTTTTATCCTTCATTTTCTTTCAAAATTTTCAAAATATTCAATCTAAAGTGATAAAAGTACTTTGATAGAAGTGCTTTTGTAAAAGTGCTTTTATAAAATCATTTTCATAAAAGTGTTTTTATAAAAGTGCTTTCATAAAATTGCTTTTATAAAAGTGTTTTCCTAAAAGTACTTTCATAAAAGTACTTTTATAAAAGTGTTTTCATAAAAAGTATTTTTGTAGAAGTGCTTTCATGTAAAAGTACTTTTACAAAAGTTTTTTCATAAAAGTAATTAAAGTGCCTTTGTAAAATTGTTTTTGTAAAAGGGTATAATTGATATTCTAAAAATTCACTAGGTACAATTTTGGGAGAAAAAAAATTGAATAAGTGCTTATTGTATGAGTACTTAAAAAACTGAAAATTAGGCTTAAAAAATAAGCACTTATTCTTGGCTTATTTCCCAAACACCAATAAGTGCTTAATGGTGTGGTCTCCACCCAAATAAGCACTTCCAAACAGGGCCTTAGTCCTGTAGAAATTGTAGAGAATAGAACTTAAAGTCTAAGGGTATTTGAGTCACTTACTTTGTGAGTGGAGCAAATATCTCTGTCACTTTAGGGTTCATGTTCGAACTTGCCAATATTATGTCTAATTTGAGAAAGATCCTTAGTTAAGAAAATCAGTTGGATGGTTTTTGTTCTTCACAAATGGAAGGCACACTATTGTCAACCTCAAATATGAAGTGTAAATCCACCTCTATATGCTTAGTGTGATAATGCTAGATGGGATTACAAGCTATATTGCTTACAACCTTATTGTCATATTATATCCTCATAGGTTCATTATTACAAAACCTAAGATCTCTCAAAACATGCTTAACCTAAAGGAGCTTGGAAATACCACTCTAATGATTTCCTCCTATTAGAGTGCAATACGTAGATGTGGACTTTTTGTTACCAACACAAGTCTAACCAGCATTAGTGTATGCTTCTACTCAAAGATGTCTATAATTAGAAAACAAGAGTTGTTTTTCTTATTTATCCTTCAAATGTCTAAGAACCTTTCAATCACCTCATAATGACCAACATGTGATGTTCTCAGCCGTTGGATGTCTAAGAACCTTTCAGATCTAACCAATAATACTTAGAATGTTCACAGCCATTGGATAGACTTAGTGAGTTTATTCTACAAGGTTGACACTGATGTGCTACCAAAGAACTTGGAGTAGCTTGTTTCAACTGTTAAGGTTAGACCCAAAGCACATGTAGTGTGTGTTTGGTTGAAACACTGAACCTGGACTATTTTCCAGTTATGCCTTGTACCTTGGAGATTGATAGGCAAAACTAGAAAGTTACACATAACCCCTATACTTGATTATGATAATGCATTGGGTGTCAGATCAGACTGTCTTTGATATGCCAATCAGTGAGATCCTTTAGGGGTCAAAACCTTGAGTATGTTGGGACAGTTTGAGAATTCACTTAAGTGGGTGATCATAGTGATAGGATCGGTCCCTTTGTCGAACAAAGTGAATGACTGAGACTGCACTCTTTCTGATGGAAATCTAAATTGCCATAAGTGGATTTCAACTGTGTTTGAGATTTGGTTTTGCAAAATATATCTATATGATACATATATATTATGTTTGAGAAAAGGTTTGCAAAAGGTTTTAATTCCTAGGACCCATCCGAGTAGAGAGTGCAACACTACACCTTGCAGTCAGGGGAGAGGTCCTTCCTTGTTGGGCAGTGTTTGATCATTATGGGCTGAGAGGTTAAGTGTAAGAGACCATTAAGGGTTGTTTACCTGATGGGCTATATCTTACTTAACTTCATTATCCTTGGGTTTTCATAGGATGGTTGGATTAAATGATCAATTAACTGTAAATGTTGGGCCCATTTTGAGCCCATAGTGATGAACTCAAGGGTTCACTACATTTGGCAGTGAATTCGACCAGACCTTTTCATAAAGGCTGTGTTGACCCATGTGGGCTTATGTGAGGTCATTGTGCGGTCGTGAGCCATTTAGTTAATGGGCCTAAAAGCCCATGATTAATATGATTAATCAAGATGTCACATGACTGCTTAAACTGTCATATGACATGGGCGAATATGGGTTTGGATATGGGTATGGAGCACCCATTTTGTTAAGAGGATAAGACCTATTTATGATAGAGTCCAGATCCAAATAAAAATTTGGATAAACCTCCTAATTCGATTAGGAAAGGTGCCCCGTAAAGGATAAAAGAAGGAGCGATCGAACTACTTCAGATTAACTCTGCAATTCAGCATTCTCTCTTCTCCTATTGTTGCCCAAGAAACCGTAGTTCAATATCACCTTTTTGGGACTGATCTTGATCAGCTCTTTCTCTAATTTTTGCATGAAAAATACAGAGAAAAATCATTCTCACCTCCCTTGTTCGATCCAAAGTGTTGGACTGCGGTTTTGCTGAAAATTGCATTGCTGAACCGGTTTCAACTTCAAGTTGTGCCATTTTCAGTGGAATTTGGTTTTGGGATTTGATTTGGGCGTAAACCACCTTGGGAACTACATTTGTGGAATCCGTATTAGGTATACATCTCCCTCTTGTTTGGTTTCAAATCTGGTCCAATTTCAGTGCAACATCAATCATAGAAAAATGCATTTTTTCTAAAACAGAGAATATGATTCTTGAAAAGTTAAAGAAAATTTTTGAAATTTCGCCCAGCCATTTTAGCATGATTCGGCCATCCATATGATGGATCCTAACCTTCCAACAGTGGCATCAGAGCCAAAGGTTCAATCATGAACCAAATTAGAGCAGATTTGAACCAAGAATCAAATCGGCAAGAACTAGTATATCCGAATTGAGTAGTTAGTAGTTTTTCTAAGAAAACGGTTCTCAGATTTGGGCGAATTGATCTGAAATTTTTATGATTATATTCTGATAACTTCGTATCTGGTATAACCCTCCACTCCCTTTTGGTTTCAGATCTGATCTGGTTTGGGAGAGAGAAATTTTTGAAATTTTGCCCAACCTGCTTGCAGGGTTCGGCCATCCATATGATGGATCTCTCATCCCTTCAGTGGTATTAGAGTCATGTTCAAATCTTGAACCAAATTTAACCAGATCTGGAACTGCGCAAATGGGCAGAAGGCGTTCTACCCGATTTGCACGGATTTAGCAATTTTTAGGAAATTTGTTCCCAGATTTTTTGGCAATTGTTCTGAAATTAATTTATATAAATCTGAATTATATTTAGAATTGTTATTTATATTTTTCTTGATTTTTGGGTTGTTCATACGATGGAGATCGAAATCCTTTTATGGCACAAGAAATCTGTGTTTTTGTTGTTCTTTTACATTTTTGGTATGTAAATAATTTTTTTTTAATTTTAGACAGGATGTATAGGAATTCAATTTGATGTAATATTAATAGAAATTAGGCTTTCTATTTTATTCTATTCAAAGTTGAAGCTGAAAGCGCAAGGAGGAGATTTTCGCAAATTAAGGTTTGCCCATCTACGATTTGCAGTTTTGGAAACTACAAGCTGCGTACTAACCTCTATTTTGCAAGGTAGCAGACCAATGAATAGTCCCCCTTTTCTGATTCTTGAATGTCTTGCATCAGTAATTTAATTTCATATCAAAATCTTGAATTAAAGATCAAACCCTAAACCCATTCAAAACAGATTCGACCAAACTGGTTGGACCGAATATGTGGTTTGATGGGGGTTGTTCTTAGCCCTAATTTATCACTCTTGGGTCCAGGAGTTGGTGGTTAATTGCAGGATGCAATTCAACCCACACCTGTAAAACCCAGTTTTAACGTGTTAAAACTACTTTAGCCCATTAACTGCATAAAAGCTATATGGGCCAAACTGCTCTTTGCAATTCAGCCCATATACCTAGATAATATTATTTAGTAATATTATAGATAATTATGGGCTTTAATTATGGGTTTTACAGATATTAATTGATTGGATCAATTAGTAATATTATAGATAATTCTCAGCTTATGGAGAACTTGAGAATGGTCTCTATGTCTTCCGTCCTTCTCTGGAAACAAATATAACCGAAACTACGTCGGAACACATCCCCAAGAAAATAACACGTGATATAGTTAATCTCATGTGCCTGTGGCATTACCGACTTGGTCATATAAATATAAAACGTATCACAAGATTGGTGAAGGATGGTCATCTAAATTTTCTAACTATAGAAGATCTACCAACTTGTGAGCCTTGCTGTAAGCACCTAATTTTTGCTCGGTCCCCTCTTTAAGACACTTTTCACACTCCAAATGCCCGATCAGACCTAACCAATATCCTTAGAATATGTCAAAACCCTAGGAAACTAACTTTCAACTCAAAAAGCCTCAAGTCCACCATCAAACCCACAAGATTCCTTTTTTATGGTCTCGATTGTGCCATACCAACACACCTGTTACCCGATAAGGCTCTATCATATGAATACAAGCTGTTTTTCATCTAATCATACCACATTTTAGCCCTAAATTCCTTCATTTCATCATTCATTCATTAGATATTCCATTTCAACACATCTGACACTACGACATTTCTTAAACAATAAACCTACGATCCACAAGTCCCCAATACGATCAAACCCTCACAGCAGCTTCATAATTCAGATCCATGCCACTCTACCAAAGTCAAACTTAAAAATTTTCTTATTTATCGATCCATCAACCCAAGATTTCATTTCAAGCCCCCTCATTGGTCAAAACACACACAACATAGATTCCATAAATTCCAACACCTTTAAAATCACTAGGCACTCCCATTGGACCCCACGTACTCCAAGGTATTCACCGCCCAAACTTCAGACCCAAAAATCCCCATTTCGCCCTTCATATGCAAAGATTCTGAATTGACCACTCTCGTTACTCATTACACTCAAAATCTTAGATTTCGATCGTGACACCTCTCCCAAGACATTCAAACCTTCCCAAAATATTCAACAACCACTTGATTGAATACACATCAAATTTTAGACCTCAAAATGTCCATTTTACCCTTCGTACACAAAGATTCTAAATTGACCACTCTCATTGGTCATTACATTTAAAATCTTAGATTTTGACCATGACACCTCTCCCAAGACATTCAAACCTTCCCAAAATATTCAACAACCACTTGATTGAATACACATCAAATTTTAGACCTCAAAATGTCCATTTTACCCTTCGTACACAAAGATTCTAAATTGACCACTCTCGTTGCTCACTACACTCAAAAGCTTAGATTTCGATCATGACACCTCTCCCGAGACATTTAAACATTCCTAAAATCTTCAACAACCACTTGATTGACCACCCACCAAATTTTAGACCTCAAAATGTCCATTTTGCCCTTTATCCAAAAAGATTCCAAATCGATGGTCCTTATTAGCCACCATTCTCAAAATCATAGATCTCCATCATGATAGCTCCCCCAAGACGCTTAAACTATACTAAAACCACCATCAACTTCTTGATCAACTATCCATCCAATTTCAGACCCCAAAATACCCATTTTGCCCTTCGCATGCAAAGATTTCAAACCGATGATCCTCGTTGGTCGTCACTCTCAAAATCCAAGATCTTCATCGAAACACTTCATGTAAAGGCCCCAAACTATACTAAAACCACCATCAACTTCCTGATCAACCGTCCGTCCAATTTCATAACTCAAAATACCCATTTTTCCCTTCGTATGTAAAGATTCCAAAATGACGACCCTCATTAGCTACCACTCACCTAATCCAAGATCTTTATCTAGATACTTCATCCAAGACCTTGAGACCTCCACCAACTTCCTAATCACCATTTACCCAACATCAAACATCAAAATACCCATTTTTCCCATTTATCCAAAAAGATTCTAAATTGACGATTCTCGTTGGTTGCCACTCTCCAAATCTAAGATCTTCATCAAGATACATCATCTAGGACCTTCAAAATCTATCAAACCCCATCAAAACCTCCTGATTGATGATCCATAATACTTCAGACCCTAAAATGACCATTTTACCCTTGGCTTAAAAAGCTTTCAAATGGACCATCCTCATTGCCCGATACACCCCAAATTCAAGATCCATCATCACAAATCATCTGACACCTCCAAATCCCATCAAAACCTTCCGATCAATGACCCATCATATTTAAGACCCTAAAATGACCATTTTACCCTTAGCTTAAAAAGGTTCCAAATAGACCATCCTCATCGCCCGATATGCCCCTAATTCAAGATCCATCATCACACATCATCTAACAACTCCAAACCCCATCAAAACCTCTCGCTCATCGATTCATTAAACTTCAAACCTTAAAATTACCATTTTACCCCCATCTATAAAGGTTCCAAAATCAAGGGCTTTCATTAGCTGCTACTCTCCTATTTCAAGATCTGCATTACAGTACACCCTCTAATACACCTAGACCATGTCATCACCTTCCTAGACACCTAGATAAACCCTCCTCCATTTTTAGACCCAAAATTACCATTTTACCCTTTTATCAAGAAAATCCTTATTCGACGACCCCTACTGCTCAACAGACTTCAAATCACGATTTCTCACTTTGTCACACCGCTCGAGGCCATCAAATCCCATCATTACCCTTTTTAGACACTTTAGGTTACCCTTGGAAAATTTTGTTACAAAATTCCCCATTTTACCCCTTCTCTACGAAGATTCTAATTCATGCGATCTCATTGGTTGAGATCCTCCATTACAGAAACCCTTGAATCCTCCACACCATAGCCCTTAGACTTGCCCTTTCATTACAAAAACCCCCACTAAACCTAAAATTAATCCTAGCCCTAAATCTGAGCCCCCTTGCTTCTCCACCCTAGGACTGGCCTAACCCTCACTTCCAAACCCCAAAACCCTAAATTCTAAAACCATAGCTGCCACCTATCCATTCACCCCTCAAATTCAAATTTTAAATTTAAAACTCCCCTCATTCTAGGCATTAAAGGGAAGGAGACAAGGAGAGCAAATCAAGGGGAGTTGTCCCCAAGCCTATTAAATTCGGTTTAGGAGGAGGAGCCAATGAGAAAAAAAGGAAAAAGAAAAAAAGGAAAACTGAGAAAACTCTAGGAACCTTTTCACCCTTAGATTAGCATCAAAACATCTCAACCCTCTATCCTTTCCAAACCTTAAAGAAACCCTAAGAGAAACCCTAACTAACCCTTTCCTTTTTAGTTCAAGCCTAATCAAACTAGACCTAATTTAGTTCTAATGAGACTAAACTATCCCAACTGAACCAAACCAAACTGGCCCTATCCCATTCGATTTAACAATAAAAAATAATAAAAAAAAGAAAAAAACCTATACTAAAAAACTGACCAGCCAAGAGAAGGGGATTTTTTTTGGGGATTCTTTCTCGGCCTTTCCTCTTCCCTCCCTCACTCCCTCAAGCTCTCACCACTGAAACCATCCATGCGGCACCATTCTGGGTTTAGTAGATAGGAGACACTCTTATGTTCTCAGTTTTTCACAAAAACACCCCCTCTCTCAGCTGGACTTCACACCAGCTTCCCAAAAACTATAATTCAACCTTTTAACTTCCCCAATTTTACCCAGAATTTGCACAAAGACCCTCAGAGGTCACAACATTGAATTTAAAAAGGAAAAGGGCACACTTTGACTATCCTAAGGCTAAAAATACCATTGAATTGATGCCCTTAAGGCATCAAAATGCAGAGTTATCAACGAACTGGAATAGACATCTACAGTTTGACTGCTTTTTGCTTCTAGTCCTCTCTCTCTTTTCTCTTTCCGCCTACCCTATTCGACCTCCACCTCTTGGAGTGATCAAGATTGGATTTTGATATTGTTTCTTGGTGGAAGAAACAATCTTGAAGTTTTGCTCACTACCTTATTCGATTCTTGCTGAAGAATCTGAGGTTCTTGTTGATCCAGCCTCACCCTAAGCTGTGTTATCTTCAGTGGAGGAAGGATTTGGTACCCTCTTTGGGCGTGAACACCTATGTTGGGAGGAGATTTTTGTGTGGATTCCGTATCAAGTATTCTTCTTCGTAATCTTGGTTTTAGATTTGGTCCAGTTTGTTTCAAGAATGAACCTTGAAAATGGAGTTATTCTAAATCGGGGAATAGGATTCTCGGATGGGAGAAATAAATTCTTGAAATTTCTCCCAGCCACCCTGCATGGTTTGGCCATCCATATGATGGAATTTCCATCCCTTCACATGGGGCTGAGAACAGACCCCATTGAACCATGGGTTTGGTCCAACCAGCTTGGACCAAATTAGGTCAATTTCGGCCTAGGGTTTGGTGTCCAATACATAATCCAATTATCAAGATTCTGATATGAAATTAATTATAGCAAAAATTGACAATCAAGAATGATGCGTATAGATTACACTAGAAAGTGCACTAGCCGATCAAGTAATACAATGATGAGTAGAGTATCATTCCCACGATGATTGATCCAACAATTACTAGTAATGAATCTACCATTTGTTATCTGATAAACCGAAATATTAAACAAATCAAAACCCTAATTCCTAATTAGCAAGCTACCCTAATTAGTTTCGGATCAAACCACCTTCATGCAATGAGAAGAAAAGCTATATGTAAACACTAGCAGATTCAGTTCAGCAATTAATCCATTAAGTTATTCAATTGATGTGGATTTCAACCATGGTTTGGCGAAACCCTAATGGTATGAGCAGCCTCTCTCGAGCATAGCCCACTCTATCTATGAGTGACAATTCCTATATCTCCATCAAGAATTTAATCACCAAAGATGCATTAAGAACAAGAATTCGTAGGTCATCAATTCAGGTATGAATGATTGCCAACCGAACCATGCAATTTATCTCTAAAGTGCATTCAGTCCGTTTCTTGATTAGATGATCTAATTACCTAAATCTTTCTCAAGCTGTTCAAGTAATCACAGATGCAAGAACAATTCGACCAAGATTTTTCTATAAATCAAAATCCTAATCAAGAATCCCAAGACTAAACCACACTCAATCGGATTTGCTAAAAATTAATTACAAATCAGAATTAAAACTCATCATGGTTCGCATAAAAGAAAGAAAGAAGAAATATTTAATAGAGAAACCTCAAGAAACCCTAATCAAATCTAGGTTACCAATGCAGAACCAAAGAAGAAGACAACTTATGAATCTTAGCATCAAACTTCGATCTCCTTGCTGTGATCTTCTCCAGTTTGCATTCAACAGCCTTCTCTTCCCTCTAGCAGTCCTTCTTCTCCAATTTTCTTTCAGGGATTCGAACCCTAATCTCTTCTTTTTCTCTCCCTTTTATATTCTTCTCTTTAGCCCCCAAGAGAAGCCTACAAAATCTCCTAAAATTTCTCAGCACGTCAGCAGTGCGGTTGCAGATAATTCAGGCCCGATTTTGACCTCGATGCAGTCCGTATCTATCAAAACTCAAAACATTAAAGTTGTATACTTTTCCTTATATTTCCAACGCATCTTGAATCATATCAATCGGGATCTGTATGAGAAAGTTATGCCCAAATTACGACGCGGTTTCGAAACTGTCCAGAATTACACGATTAGCCTTGTTTTTCACTTAAAGCCTCCTTTTGCATCCTAAATCGAAATATAAGAATAATGAGTCCATTTAGGAACTAAATAAGTATAAAAGACTACATATTAAGGGATAAAAATATGATCATTTTCATTCTCATCAAATCCCCCCACACTTGAACTGTTACTTGTCCCCAAGTAACAAAGACACAAGTCAAGCAAAATCTTTGCAAAAGATTCAAATAAAACACAACTATGCTCGGTTCACCATGTTAATCAATAGAGTCTCACTAATGCACTGCCCATGTTTTAATTAAGAGCACACAAGTCAACTAAATCCAGGATAAATCACCAACTCACAATGTAAATTCAAAGAAATTCAAGAGACATCAATATGATTATATGAACACTTTATAAACACTTCATAATAAGCAACTCAACTAGATTGTCAACAAATGAAATTACAAATGAAATTACAAATGCAAATTCCAATGCCATGGATTTTACCAACTAAATAGCATAGAGTCACCAACCAACACATGAGATCTTGAAGGTCAACCTTTTTCTCTTCTTCTTTTTTTTTTTCTTCGTAAGAACCCCCACACGTAAACTTTTCAACACACCACTTGTGGGGCATTTTATTCTTTCCTAAGTTATTAATATGTCTTTTGACGCAAATACAAACATGGTGACGAATGCACCTGGTTACTCAACATATAATATACTTAGAATGCTTTGCATACCCTTATTCTCATCGCCGTTTTACGCGAAAATCGACATTTGTGATGAAGATTTCTGGTTACTAAGCAATCAAAAACATTGGAGTAGACACATTTTAATTTAATTGACCTAAACTCATGTCTCTGAATTAAATAATTTGACTTCCATTACAGTTACAATCAATAGCATCCAAAGGAGTAAATGTAACTTCATTCATCAGCTACCTTGCCAAACTACCCATTAATCCACATCTCAAAAGTATCATACACACCAAATTGACTTCCTAAATTTGTGCACTTTACATTACAGCTTAGTAAATTCACCCTAACTTTTTTTTTTTAACTTGATACGTCCTAAAAATAGCATGAGTAGCATTCTTTCATTGACTCTCAAAAAGATTAACACTATTAGTACCGAGCATAGTTCACACAATTTCTGCAAAAACTTTGCCTAGAACAGAGAAATTCAAAAGAAAAGACTGTTGTAATTAATTAAACATCACACCTAATCCCCCCCCCCCACATTTAAGCATGGAATTGTCCCTAATGACAAATCAATAACAGAAATGGAAACTCCCTGCATGGCAGTATCAAACGAGCTTAATAAGGGACACTATCTCCCTTTCTCTAAGCACTTCACCCTGAAAGTATGGCTTGCAACAGTGACCATTCACCTTAAAATGCTCTCCTTTCAAGTTTTCCAATTCAAGAGCACCATGAGAAAATGTCTGAGTGACTGTGAATGGTCCACTCCATCTCGACTTCAGCTTTCCTGGAAACAATTTCAAACGAGAGTTAAACAACAAAACCAAATTCCCTACCTGGAAGTCCTTCCGAATAATATGCGCATCGTGCCATCTCTTCGTCCTCTCCTTGTATAGCCTGGCATTCTCATATGCCTACAGTCTAATCTCATCTAACTCATTAAGCTATAACATTCTCTTTTCACCTGCAGTCTTCATATCGAAGTTTAGTGCCTTAATTGCCCAAAAGGCCCGGTGTTCCAACTCGACAAGAAGGTGACACACCTTGCCATAAATCAACCTATAAGGGGACATACCAATAGGGGTTTCGTAAGCAGTCCGATACACCCATAGAGCATCATCTAGTTTTGCAGCGCAGTCTTTCCTTGACCCATTGACAATCTTCTCTAGAATCTTCTTAAGTTTCCTATTAGATACCTCGACTTGCCCACTAGTCTGGGGGTGATAGGGTGTAGCCACCCTATGATAGACATTATATTTCTTGAGGAGAGAATCAAATTGTTTGTTGCAGAAGTGGGAACCCCCATCACTAATGATAGCTCTAGGGACTCCAAATCTCGAGAAAAGCTTCTTCAAGAATTTCATCACTATCCTTGCATCATTGGTGGGTGATGCAACCGCTTCAACCCACTTGGAGACATAATTCACTCCCACCAAAATGTAACGGTTCCCATGTGAGGATGGAAAAGGGCCCATGAAGTCAACTCCCCACACATCAAAAACTTCAATCTCTTGAATAGAAGTCAATGGCATCTCATTTCTCTTGGAGATATTTCCTACTCGCTGGTAGCAATCACATCTAGCAACAAACTTTCTAGAGTCTTGAAATAATGTAGGCCAAAAGAAACCACTCTCTAGAACCTTAGCAGCTGTCTTTGTTGCACCAAAATGACCACCATATGCTGAGTCATGGCAATAAGTAAGAATGTCAAGCATCTCCTCCTCGGGCACACATCTCCTAATGATGTTATCACCACAAATCTTGTAAAGGTAAGGATCCTCCCACAAGTAATGCTTAACTTCCAACAAAAACTGCTTTTTTTGCTAATAAGGAAAATCTGGTGCACACAAATGTTGGATAGCTAGAAGGAGTTCATCTCGGAAGTTCTCATTGATCTCAGGTTCATCCTCTCTCTTCTCAGCACTCTCCAACCTAGAGAAGTGATCGGCTATAACATTCTCTGATCCTTTCTTATCTCTGATCTCAATATCAAATTCTTGAAGGAGTAAAATCCAGCGGATGAGTTGTGGCTTTGCATCCTTCCTGGAAAAAAGGTACCTAAGAGCAGCATGGTCAGTATAAACTATTACCTTAGAGCCGAGCAGATATGATCTGAATTTGTCCACTGCAAACACCACTGCTAACATCTCCTTCTTGGTGGTTGTGTAATTGAGCTGGGCATCCGCCAAAGTCCTGCTTGCGTAATACACAACATGCATCTTCTTGTCCTTCCTTTGCCCTAACACGGCTCCAATAGCTTGATCACTGGCATCACACATAATCTCAAAAGGCAAAGACCAGTCCGGTGGTGAAATGATTGGTGCAAATACTAAAGCTGATTTTAACTTGTGAAAAGCATTCTAACATGCATCATCAAACTCAAAATGGACATCTTTAATCAGCAATTTAGTAAGAGGTTTAGCAATAGATGAGAAATCTTTAATGAAACACCTATAAAAGCCCGCATGGCCAAGAAAACCTCTTACTCTTTTTACCGATGTAGGAGGTGGCAACTTTTCAATGATCTCTGTTTTAGCTCTGTCAACCTCTATACCTTTGTTGGAAATTTTGTGGCCCACAACTATGCCTTTCTCCACCATAAAGTGGCACTTCTCCCAGTTTAGAACTAGGTTAGTCTCCTCACATCTTTTAAGAACCCTTTCAAGGTTAGCCAAACACAGATCAAATGAATCACCAAAAACATAAATTTCGTCCATGAATACTTCCATTATGTCTTCAATCACGTCAAAGAAGATGGCCATCATACACCTCTGAAAGGTAGCTGGTGCGTTACACAACCCGAAATGCATTCGCCTATAAGAAAAAGTGCCATATGGGCATGTAAAAGTGGTATTTTCTTGATCCTCTAGAAAAATAGAGATCTGGTTATGTCTAGAATAGCCATCCAGAAAGCAATAATAGGCATGACCTGCAATTCTTTCCAACATCTGGTCAAAAAAAGGAAGAGGAAAATGATCATTCCTTGTTGCAGCATTCAACTTGCGGTAATCAATACACACACGCCAACCATCAACTACCCGCTTAGAAATAAACTCACCATCTTCGTTTTTCACAACAGTCATACCACTTTTCTTGGGTACACACTGAACAGGACTGACCCAAGAACTATCAGAAATAGCATAGATAATACCTGCATCAAGAAGCTTGACAATTTCTTTCTTCACTACTTCCTTCATGTATGGTTCAATCTTCTTTGCCTCTCAGCTGTGGCATGAAATCCATCCTCCATGTGAATCCTGTGCATCACAATAGAAGGGCTAGTACCCTTTATGTCAGAAATCTGCCAATCTAAAGCCTTAATCCTGCACCTTACCACATTTAATAGTTTTTGTTCCTGCTTATTCGACAGCTTGTTTGAGATAATAATAGGCAAGGTATTATCATCTCGCAAGAATGCATACCTCGAATGTGATGGTAAAAGTTTCAAATCAAGCTTAGGGGGCTGCTCAATAGAGGGAGGAGTGAGGTTAGCACTTCTTATAGTAATTCAGGTGTAGCAATAGATTCAGTGTCACAAGCATTGCCATCCACTGAATCATCTTCAAAATCTTGTTCTACCTCACTAACTTGACATACTTCTCTCACACATGAATCGATCACATCAGTTCTCATACAAAATTCTTCCTCCATAGGATGCTTCATAGCCTTGGACATGTTAAACTCCACTTTGTCATCACCAATTCGAAGGGTCAGCTTTCCTTCATACACATCAACCAAGGCCTTCCCTATGTTTAGAAACAGTCTGCCAAGGATCAAGGTGCAATCACGATCCTCCTCAAAATCGAGCACAACAAAGTCCACAGGAATTATAAACTTGTCCACTTTCACAAGTACATCCTCAACCATGCCATGAGGTTTCTTGATGGAATGATCCACTAGCTACAAAGTCATGAAGGTAGGTTTCACTTCTCCAGACCAAGTTTCCTGAAAATAGACAATGGCATCAAATTAATGCTAGCACCTAAATTACACAAACACTTAGGAAACTTAATGCTACCAACAACACATGGAATTGTAAAACTCCTTGGGTCTTTCAATTTGGTAGGCATCTTGCTGGTGATGATTGAACTGCACTTTTCAGTCAATGGGACAATTTGGTCATCCTCCCATCTCCTCTTATTATTGATGATCTCCTTCAAAAATTTAGCATATTGAGGCATTTGGGCAAGAGCCTCAGCAAAAGGAATATTGATTTGCAGCTTCTTATAAATATCCAAAAATTTGGAAAATTGTTGTTCAGTCTACTACTTCTTCAGTCTTTGAGGAAAAGGGATTCGTGTGACATAGGGTGAAGGTTGGGCATTAGAGTGATTCCCCTTGTCACCTTGGTTCTCTTCTAACTTATCATTGGTTTCTTTATCATAGATTTCAGCATTGGTTGATGAAGGACTCTCAACATCTGTACCTGTCCTCTTACCTTGCACATCTTGCTTTGGCTCTAACACTTTTCCACTCCTTAGTGATATTGCTTTGAGCTGCTCTCTTGGATTACTCTCAGTGTTGCTTGGTAAATTACCTTGGTTCTTAGCTGAAACAGCATTGGCTAGTTGGCCTATTTGCACCCCCAAGTTGTGAATTAAAGATGAATGGTTCTTTGCAATGTGATCAAGTTTAGCTTCCATCCTTCTCTGGGCCTCATCCTCGTTGCTCATCTTGCTACTCATCATGTCCATAAATTTATCCAACTTGGCTTCAAATGAATTTGTTCTATCATGCTGAGGATGTGGCTGGAATCCTGGTGGTCCTTGCTATCTAGGCATGTTGTTATTTTGGAGACTGGAGCTACCAGCATTGTTGTTATTGTTACACCATGAAAAATTGGGGTGATTTCTTCACCCTGGATTATATGTGTTGGAGTACGGGTTGTTGATCTGCCTTCCTTGGAATTGATTCCCCACAAAGTTTGCTCCATAAAATTTCCACCTGCAAAATTAAAATTTCCAACGCAACAATCAAAACTAACATGGCCAATACCATTACAATACTCACAGATTGGTTGCATAGAATTTTTTATGGCATTGGCTTGCACGTTCATGGTGCCCAATTGCTTGATTAAGGTTGAAATTTGAGCCTGCAAGGATGCTATGGAGTCCACTTCTGATTTGCCTCCCTGTCTAGGTGGATTCAGCCGCTCGGCTGGCCACAACCAATTGTTGGCTGCCATTTCCTCTAAGAGATCAAAAGCAGCATCTGTAGTTTTCCTCATCAGGGAACCTCTTGTAGCAGTATCTATAGTATCTCTAGTAGTGCGAGTGGCTCCATTGTAGAAAGTCTGAATCAGAAGTCCCTTAGGTAAGCTCGGGTTGTGAACTTCGAGTTCGGGTTGTGAAAGTCTGAATCTGAAAGGGAGAAGCTCGGGTTGTGAACTTCGAGTTCTTCGCATACACTGAAACAGTACCTAAAGAAACAATGCAAACAAGCAATCAAACAAACAAACAAAAGTTAGCAAAAACTAATAAAGAACTGCGCTTTAAATCAAGAGAGACTAAATTAATTATGGTTTTAAATAAAATTCATTCCCCGACAACGGCGCCAAAAACTTGATGCGTATAGATTACACTAGCAAGTGGACTAGCCAATCAAGTAATACAATGATGAGTAGAGTATCATTCCCACGAGGATTGATCCAACAATTACTAGTAATGAATCAGCCGTTTGTTATCTGATAAACTGAAATATTAAACAAATCAAAAACCCTAATTCCTAATTACCAAGCTACCCTAATTAGTTTTGGACCAAACCACCTTCATGCAATGAGAAGAAAAGTTGTATGTAAACACTAGTAGATTCGGTTCAACAATAATCCATTAAGTTATTCAATTGTTGTGGAATTCAGTCATGGTTTGGCGAAACCCTAATGGTATGAGCAGCCGCTCTCGAGCACAGCCCATTCTATCTATGAATGACAATTCCTATATCTCTATCAAGAATTTAATTACCAAAGATGCATTAAGAACAAGAATTCGCAGGTCATCAATTCAGGTATGAATGATTGCCAACCGAACCATGCAATTTATCTCTAAAGTGCATTCAGTCCGTTTCTTGATTAGATGATCTAATTACCTAACTCTTTCTCAAGCAGTTCAAGTAATCATAGATGCAAGAACAATTCGCCCAAGATTCTCCCTTTTCTATTCTTCTCTTTAGCCCCTAAGAGAAGCCTACAAAATCTCCTAAAATTTCTTAGCACGTCAGCAGTGCGGTTGCAGATAATTTGGGCCCAATTTTGACCTCGATGCAGTCCCTATTTATCAAAACTCAAAAGATTAAAGTTGTATACATTTTCCTTATATTTCCAACGCATCTTGAATCATCTCAATCGGGGTCCGTATGAGAGAGTTATGCCCAAATTACGACGCGGTTTTGAAATTGTCCAGAATTACCCGATTAGCCTTGTTTGCCACTTAACGCCTCCTTTCGTGTCCTAAACCGAAACATAAGAATAATGAGTCCATTTAGGCACTAAATAAGTATAAAATATTATATATTAAGGGATAAAAATATGATAATTTTCATTCTCATCAAAGAACAAAATTGAATAAATCCTAATTTTCTATTAATTACATCATAATAAATCCTATACTTTTTTTCTAAAAATAAAAAAAAATATTTACAGACAAGAAATGAATGAATAAAATTGTAGGGTGCGCAAATCTTAGCAGCATTAAAGAATTCGATCTCCATCACACAAATAGCCCAAAAAAATCTAGAAATAATCACATAACCATTCCATAATTATTGCAGAATAATAAAGAATTAATTTTAGATCAAACACCCAAATCTGAGAACCGAATTCGTAGAAAGACTGCTAATTTGCGCAAATCGGGTAGAACAATTTCTACCAATTTGTGTTGCTTCAGATCTGATCTTAATTTGGTTCAAGGCATGAACCTGGCTCTGATAACATTGAACAGAAGGGAGATCCATCATATGGATGGCTGACCCATGTAGGGTGGCTGGGCGAAATTTCAAAAAATTTCTTTCTCCCTTCCGGGAATCGTATTCCTAGTTTTAGAAAATCTGCATTTTTTAAAGATCGTTCTTGAAACAAACCGGACCAGATCTGAAACCAAAATAAGAAAGAGCATTTGCCTGATACAGAATCCACACGGGTAGCTCCCAAAGTAGGTGTTCACGCCCAAAGAGGATACCAAATCCTATCTCCACTGAAGATGGCGCAACTTGAGATGAAGCAGGATCAGCAATGCAGTCCTTCAACAAAACTGCAATCCTTCAGCAAGGATCAAGAAAGGGAGGTGAGCATGAATTCAGATCTGATTTTTCTTGCAAAAATCAAAATCAAGATCCAATCTTGATCTGTCCAAGAATGAAGATCGAACAGGGTATATGGTGGCAAGAGCAAAAGGAGAGGGAGAATTGGAAGCAATGTGTAACCCTTTTGTAGTTCTCACCCTCCTCTATTTAAATAGATCTTAAAGAGTTGATCTCCTAATCTAATTAGGAGTTTCCTAATCCAAATATTTATTTGGATCTGGACTCTTTAAGTGGATAAGACTTACCCAAATTTGCCCATACTGATTAATCTAATTAATCTTTGGGCTTTTAGGCTCATTAAGGAGGTAGCTCACGTCCCTTATCAATTGTTGGCTAACTTTGTTCTCTTTGTATGGCATGGGACCCTAACATTGATCTTCACAAAGGCCATATGGGTTCAGCCTAGCCTCTGCTATAAGGCATGGCTGAATTCACAGTTGGACACAATGAACCCCTGAGCCCATCGGTATGGGCTCTTAATGGGCCCAAAAATTACACTAAATGGTCCTTGAGTCTAGCCACCTTATGAAGGCCCAAGAACTATGGTCTTAGGTGAGATTAGCCCATCAGGTATAAAAGCCCTAAGTGATCTTACACTTAACCTCTCAGCCCGTAATGATCAAACACTACATGACAAGAGAGGACCTCTCCCTCAGCTATAAGGTACAATATTGCACTCTCTGCTCGGATGGATCACATGAATTAAAACCTTTTGCAAACATTTTTCATAAAACATTATATATATATATATATATATATATATATATTTTGCAAAATAAATCTCAAACACGATTGAAATCGACTGTCGATAGTTTTGGTTTCCATTAGCGAGTGCAGTCCCCGATCATTTACTTTGTCCGACAAAGGGGCTGATCCTGTCACTATGATCACCCACTCGAGTGAATTCTCAGATTGCCCCAACATACCTAGGTTTTGACCCTCGTTAAGGATCTTATTGATTGGCATATCAAAGACAACCCAATCCAACACCCACTGTAGTACCATAGTCGAGTATAGGGGTTAGGTTCCAATTTTGCCCACAAGTCTCCAAGGTCCAAGGCATAATTGAAAAATGGTCTGGGTTTAGTGTTCAAGTAAACAGACACTACATGTGCTTCGGGTCTCTCCTTGGCAGTTGAGACAAGCTACCCGAACTAATTGGCATATCAAAGATAGCCTAATCCAACACTTAGTATAGTATCATAATCAAATCTAGGGGTTAGGTATAACTTTCCAATTTTCCCACTAGTCTTCAAGGTATAGGACATAACTGGAAAATGGCCTGGGTTTAGTGTTTCAAATAAACACACACTACATGTGCTTTGGGTCTCACCTTAGCAGTTGAGACAATCTACCCCAAATGACTTGGTAGCACATTAGTGTCAGCCTTGGCAGGATAAAACACCCCAGGTCTATCCAACGGGTGTGAACATTCTAAACATACATGAGTTTCATAACTGTCCATTTTAAGGGTAACTACATAGAAACACACCAGATATAACATGAATCGATTATGTACTTTTATTCATTTACAATAAATGTCTAATGTACATCAATCTATTTGAAGATAAGGGCATACATTGTCTAACACTCAACCCGAAGGGAGAGTAGGACAAACCCACATAAGCTTGTCATGAACTCCCTACACCAGATCAGGAACCCTGGCATGGGGAGTGGGGGCAATTGATATGGGGTGATTTGGCCCGACCTACTAATTAGCAGACATGTGGATGTGACCTAATGACTGGATAGTGACTCAACATTTTCTACCACCTCAGTAGGCAAGGTCACATCGGGTATCTCGGCCACCTCGGCCAGGATCGAGTTCCGAGTAGCTCGGGATGGCCCAACCTATCGAGGTGACACGTAGCAGACTTTTAGGAGTAGAAAGTTGTCTCTGAGCTCTTCGGGATCACGCCACACGACTTTAGGTCTTATCCTCATCCCACCCGAATTGAACGGACACGATAAGCCTTATCGGTTAGCATGATAACCATTTACCGGTGCAGAACAGACTCCTAACAACGTGGTCGAGGATCTCGGAGGTGTTTTGTGAGACCCACGGCAGCTCACCTATATAAGGGCACCAACCCCTATAGCTCAGGTACACATGATTATTTGCATTCTAGCTCTCTTGCTATCAAGTTAATAGCTCACACTCACTAAGTACTGACTTAAGCATCGGAGTGACCACATCGGGTAAACCACCCCGGGTCCTCTGAGCCTCATTCATCTTGCAGTTCGACCAGCTAGCTAAGCATCCGATGATCGAGCTGCCCTCCAGCTAGGAGCAACCAGATCGTGCACCATCACCCATGATTAATATGATTAATCAAGATGTCACATGACTGCTTAGGTTGTCACATGACTGCTTAAGTTGGCAGTCATGTGACATGGGCGAATATGGGTTTGGATATGGTTATGGAGCACCAGTTCTGTGAAGAGGATAAGACCTATCTTATGATAGAGTCCAAATCCAAATAAAGATTTGGATAAACCTCCTAATTCGATTAAGAGAGGTGCTCCATAAAGGATAAAAGAAGGAGAGATCGAACTGCTTCAGATAACTCTACAATTCAACATTCTCTTCTCTCTTGTTGTTGCCCAAGAAACCCTAGTTCAATCTCACAATTTTGGGACTGATCTTGATCAGTTCTTTCTCTGATTTTTGGAAAAAAATATAGAGGAAAATCGTGTTGAAAATTGTAGAGTTTTGCTGAAAATTGCGTTGCGGAACCGACTTCAACTTCAAGCTGCGCCATCTTGAGTGGAAGCTGGTTTTGGATTTGATTTGGGTGTGAAATACCACATTGGGAGCTATATTTGTGGAATCCGTATCAGGTATACATCTCCCTCTTGTTTGATTTCAAATATGGTCCGATTTCAGTGCAAGATCAATCCTAGAAAAATGCAGTTTTACTAAAACAAGGAATAAGATTCCCGAAAGGTTAAAGAAAATTTTTGAAATTTTGCCTAGTCATCTAGCATGGTTCGGCCATCCATATAGTGGATCCTAACCTTCTAACACAATCTCACAATTAGGATCTGTTAGTATATCTGTCAGCCTAGATCCCAATTTTCTCACTTCTTAGAGTAGATCCAATACATTCTTTGTATAATAAAGACACCTCTCAAAGATGAACAATCTCATTGCTTAGGAAGTATTTTACATTTCTTTGATCCTTGAGTTCAAACTTGAGGGTAACAACTCCTTATGATTGCTAATCTCTTATGAGTAATTCCTTGTCACAACTAAATCATCAACAAACAATAAGAGTAGAGGTGGATGTTTGACAAAGATTATGGGTAGCTTGACTAGTGTTTTAAAAGTTCAAGGCACAAAAAAAAGCGCAACGGGCAATTTGCACCCAAGGCACAAGGCAAAAGGTGCAAGGTGAGACCTACACCTTTTTGAAGCAAGGCACAAAATATAAAAAAATAAAGAAAAAGTTAGAAAATTCAACAAAATGCCAAAAAAATTCAAAAAAATGCAAAAAAATTAAACATAATATTAATAAAAAATAAACTTAAGTTTTAAAATAATTTTTTAAAAAAAAACTATTATCTAAAATTAAAATACATAAACATAACAATGAAAGCACATTCAAATGAGAATTTAAAAATAAAAGCAAACATATAAAACATTTTCAAGCATGTAAAACCCACAATCTTTTTTTTCTTCAATTGCAATACTTAAAGTAGATAATGTGATGTAAAACATATTGCATTCCTGATTCTACGAGCTGTATTTGTTCCAAGCCCCTCGACGCAAGCGCAAACAAGTCCATATTAGCGTTTTGAATTCTTAGTTTTCACATGCCTAAGTGCATCAAGTGTGCACCTTTTGAAAGTGTTGTGTCTAGGACCTAGGTGAGGTGCATACCCTAAAATGTGCCTTGCTTGTGTGCCAAGGCACATCGTTTAAATCATTGTGCCTGATCCTGCTTGTTGTCGAGGTTCTTTATGTTTGTACTGAACCTACCAAACTAGGCTTGTGTTGACTACTTTAGTTCATGTAGCTTTCGTTAGTAAACATACCTTTCTAGGCTCACTAGATACTTCAAAACTAGGAGGTGGCTCCATGCATACCTCCTCTTGTATATCTTTTCCTCTGTAACCAGCATTAATCCTCCATGTTAGAATTCCACCCTAACAAACTACAGTGGCCTGATTCCTCACTAGAGGGTATGTAGGCAGCCCCTCTGGGGTCTAACCATCTCTTCTTTCCCCTTCTTCTCCCCTTCCTATTTCATCCACTTCCCAACCAGATTTTTAGGATATATACCAACATCTTCACCATGTTACAACCTGAATTATCTATATCTAGTGTTAGATAGTGTATGCCCTTAGCTCCAATCAGATTGATGTACATATCCATTTATGTTTAATGGGCTTTAACTGCTTGGCCAATGTTTAATCATATGTAGCTCTCTGCGAACATGATGGTTGAATGCACATCATTGCCATGATGCCTTTAGATCATTGGATGATCTCCCTTTTCAATGGACCCCCTGATTATCTTCCTCCCTAAGAGGAGCCCCGCGTAACCCTAGCCCATTTTGGATCCATTTGAATCTAATTTATGAAAGTCAGTGGGAACCACTTTGGTATGACCTAAATCAGACCTAGGGACCATTTTTGCTTGTTCCCTCCGGATTAATATAAGTGCAAGAGATAGGGAATATCATATGATGAATTTTCTAAAGGCGAACTGAATCGGTGGGTGGAAATGCATCATAAAATTGGGTTATCCATTTTGCTGGTCTAGTTGGTTGGATTGCTTCATGAGATGATAGGGGCATCATAGACCGAGGTGGGAGAGGCCTACCCTAAAATGGAGGACTCTTTCACGGAAACTTAGAGCCCACGATATGACAGGTTAGCACTTACCAAACAGAAAGGTTTAACCTAAAATGGAAATGAACCTTGTTTGATGGAGGCCAAAGGGAAAACTCATTGGATGGGTGGATATGATCCTTCACAGAAAGTGGTGGAGTTTTGTAGCTGAAACAGTCGGCTCCATGCACCTATGTGATTTTCCACATTTCCAGGACATGCACCATGTCCCCGTCACTGAGATAGGAGGGAAATCTCAAAGGTGAATAAATGGAGATGGAACATAGATAAAACTATTGGATGATAACAAACTTAAGGGACCTAATTATGTTGACTGGTACCGTAACCTTAATTTGGCCCTTACGTCTAAGAAATTGGACAAGGTTGCCAAGAACCCAGCTTCGGAACGTCCAGGTGATAAGGCTTCTGAAGCATGCAGAAGGGAATATTAGGAATGGGAAGAGAAGAATTCTCTTGCCCGGTGTTATGTTAGATAATGCTATCCAGAGACAATTCGATAAGATTGAAGTCTGTAAAGACATTCTGGATAATCTACAGACTATGTATGAGGAGCATAATCATTTTGCCTGACAGAAGGTCCTCAAACTGTTGATGACCACGAGAATGGCTGAGAGCCAGCTGGTTCATGACCATGTCACACGGAGGATGGGGTACATTAACGAAATGGAGGCACTTGGATCCCAGCTCGACAATGACACAAAGATTGATGGTCCTAAACTCTCTGCCTCCCTCCTTCGATCAGTTTGTTATGAACTACAACATGAACAAGCTAAAAGTTAGCCTTTAGGAACTCGAAAATATGTTGTAAAGGACCGAAGAACTGATCAAGAAGGATAAGCTGATAGCCATACTTGTTGAAGGTGGCAAGTCAGGAAAAAAAAAGAGGAATGGCAAGAAGATACCTCAAAAGAAAGCAAGCAAGATGACAAAGTAGAAGAAAGACAAAGCATCAAATGCATGTTGCTTCTACAAACAAACCGAACATTGGAAGAGGAACTGTCCTCAGTATCTGGAATCCAAGAATAAAGAAGGTAATTTCGAATCTTTTGTCATAGAGACCAATATGTTGGTCACTTCAGCATCCTAATGTATTGACTCAAGGGCTTCTACTCATGCATGTAATACATTGCAGGGGTTCAGAGAAAGCAGAAGGATGAGTGATGATGAGGTGGTCCTTTATTTAGGGACTTCTAAAACAATTGCATCTACAACCATAGGAACTGTAGATTTAACTGTCAGAGAAGGCATCGTAACGCTTAAATATTATCTTTATGTACCGTTACTTAGGAGAAATTTGATTTCAGTTTCAAAATTGTGTAAGGATGGTTATTTTGTTCTTTTTAGTGATAAGATTACTATTAAATTGAATAACAAATTCCTTACCTACGGAGAACTTGAGAATGGTATCTATGCGCTCCGTCCTTCTCTGGAAATGAACATAACCAAAACTACATTACAAATAATCCCAAAGAAAAGATCACATGATATGTTTTATCCCATGTGCCAGTGGCATTACCGACTTGGCCATGTTAACATAAATCGTATCACAAGATTGGTATAGGATGGTCCTTTGGATTTTCTAACAGTAGAAGATCTTCCAACTTGTGAACCTTGCCTTCAGGGTAAGATGATGAAACAACCATTTACAGAAAAGCCTAAAAGATCTACGGGCATACTTGACCTGATAAATACTGATGTATGTGGTTCCATGAATGTTAGGACACACAACTAGCACTATTATTTTATAACTTTCACCAATGATTACTCTCGGTATGATTACGTGTACCTAATGAGACATAAGTCTGAATCCTTTGAAAAGTTCAAGGAGTTCATATAAGAAGTCGAGAAATAGTTGGGGAGACACATCAAAGCCCTTCAATCAGATCAAGGAGGCAAATATCTCTCCAACGAATTCAAGGATATCCTAAAGGACAATGGGATTGTATCGCAGTTGACTCCTCTTGCTACACCACAATTAAACGGTGTGTCGGAGAGGAGAAACCAGACTCTATTAGATATGGTCCGATCACTTCTTGTCCATTCAAAACTACCTATATCCTTTTGGGGACACACATTGGAGACTGCTATATACGTGCTGAATAGGGTTCCACCCAAATCCGTTCCTAAGACTTCCTATGAGCTATGGACTAGTAAGAAACCAAGTGTGAGACACTTGAAGATTTGGGGTTGTCCAACACATGTTAAAAGAATAAGTACTAACAAATTGGAATCCAAGATCAGTCATTGCCTATTCATAGGCTACCCCAAGGGCTCTATAGGACACTTATTCTATGACCCAAGAGAGCAAAAGGTGTTTTGTAGTCGAAATGCCTACTTCTTGGAAGAATATTACATCCTGAACAATCATCATCAAGAAATTGTTTTTGATGAGAAAAAGCTCAAGAGTAGTGGGAGATGTCCCATAGGTTCTAGATAACACCCAACCTAGTAGATCTACCTGGGTATCTAGGTCTCTAGTTTGTTACGACTATGATCAAGAAAGTTACTTGATGGAAGCTATGAGCAGTGAGGAAGATCCGTGACTTATTCGGAAGCTATGTTGGACATAGACTCCTTGAAGTGGGTAGATGCCATGAAAGTCAAGATGGACTCAATGAAAACCAACAGAGTCTAGACTCTCATAGACCACCCCTGGGGTGAAAGTAATTGGTAGCAAATGTATATACAAGAGGAAGAAGGGCCTTGATGGAAAGGTTGAGACCTATAAAGCTCGTCTTGTAACCTTAGAAAGAGGGAGTCAATTATGAGGAAACCTTTTCACCTGTGGCCATGCTTAAATCCATACAGATCTTGCTAGCTATACTAGCACACTATGATTATGAGATTTGGCATATGGATGTTAAAACCGCATTCCTAAATGGAGATCTTACTGTAGATATTTATATGCAGTAGTTGCAAGGTTTATTGCGTCTGATCAGGAAGATATGGTGTATAAACTTAACCAATCCATTTATGAACTTAAGCAAGCTTCAAGAAGTTGGAACATCTGATTTTACTCTATCGTCAAATAGTTTGACTTTGAGCAGAATCTGAATGGGCCCTGTGTTTATAGTAAATTAGTAGGAGATAAGGTTATGTTCCTTGTTGTGTATGTAGATGACATTCTGCTCATTTGGAATGATGTAGGAATGTTGACTACGGTGAAGGTATGGCTTTAACAGCAATTCTCCCCGAAAGATCTTGGAGAGGCCTCCTACATCTTGGGACCTTGACTCTATAGAGATAGATTGAAGGGGATAATAGGATTATCCCAGTTTACTTACATTGACAAGATTGTCAACAGACACATGGAGAACTCCAAGAAGGAATTTGTCCCTTTTAAACACGGAGTCACTCTCTCCAAGGGTATGTCTCCCAAGACTCCCAAGGAGATTGAGGGCATGAGAGGGGTTCCCTATGCCTCTGCCACAGGAACCATCATGTATGACATGTTGTGCACTCATCCAGACATTGCTCAGGCTATGAGTGTAGTAAATAGATACCAATCAAACCCAACACAAGAGCATTGGACTGTTGTAATGAACATACTTAAATACCTTCAGAGGATAAAAGAGTTTTGTCTTATCTTCGGTGGTAGTTCACTACAGATCATCCGATATACTGATACTGACTTTCAATCTAACCCAGATAATAGAAAGTCCACATCTGGTTATATTTTTACAATGGGGTCCTGTGTAGTAAGAAAGATAGTCAACCACCCAGGCTAATCACATTGTCGTAAGTGAGGCTGCCGAATGGATGAAATTGTTCATCCTAGAATTTGGAATCCTACTATATCACCTATTCCACTGTTGCGTGACAACACTGGATCTACTGGAGATTGTTGGTAGAGGGGACATCCAGATTCAGAAGGTAGCATCATTGGAGAATGTGGTATACCTATTGACTAAGCCACAAACATAGAAAGTGTTTAAGAAATACGTGGATAGTTTGGGATTGAGGCTTGTACCAGATTGGACCTAAGTGCAAGTGGGAGCTGTTAGATAGTGTATGCCCTTAGCTCCAATCAGATTGATGTAGTGAAACATTTATTGTAAATGAATAAAAGTACATAAGTGATTCATGTTATATCTGGTATGCTTCTGCGTAATTACTCTTAAACTGGACACTTATGAGACTCATGTTACCCTTAAACCGACATTGATGTGCTGCCAAGAAGGTTGGGGTAGCTTGTCTCAACTGCCAGGGTTGGACTTAAAGCACATGTAGTGTGTGTTTGTTTGAAACACTAATTGGGATGTCTTTGATATGTGGTAAAACCTAGACTTGATTATGGGCAGAACTAATTGGGATGTCTTAGCTTTTCCAGTTATGCCCTGGACCTTGGAGACTTGTGGGCAAAACTAGAAAGTTACACGTAAACCCTAGACTCGATTGTGGTACTGCACTAGGTGTTGGATTGGGATGTCTTTGATATGCCAATTAGTGAGATCCTTTGGGGGTCAAAGCTTGGGTATGTTGGGGCAGTATAAGAATTCACTCGAGTGGGTGGTCATAGTGACAGGATAAGCTCCTTTGTCAGACAAAGTGAATGATCGGGACTGCATTCTCTCTTATGGAAACCAAAATTGTCGGCAACCGATTTCAACCGTTTTCGAGATTTGTTTTGCAAAGTATATTTATATGATAATATATATATGTTTTAAGAAAAAAGGTTTGCAAAAAGTTTTAATTCCTAGGACCCATCTGAGCAGTGAGTGCAACACTACACCTTGCAGTTAGGGAAGAGGTACTTCCTTGTCGGGCAGTGTTTGATCATTAAGGGCTGAGAGGTTAAGTGTAAGAGAACATTTAGGGCTGTTTTACCTGATGGGCTATATCTCAGTTAAGTCCATTATCCTTGGGCCTTCATAGGATGGCTGGACTCAAGGATCATTTAATGTAAATGTTGGGCCTATTAAAAGCCCATACTGATGGACTCAGGGCTTCACTGTACTTGACAGTGAATTTGGCCAAGCCTTTTCACAGAGGCTGGGCCGAACCCATATGGGCTTATATAGGGTCATTGTTGGGGTTCCATGCCATACAAAGTGAACCAAATGAACCAACGACTATCTAGGGTCCTGAACCACATTCTTAATGGGCCTAAAGCCCTAGATTAATTAGATTAATCAAGTGGTCACTTGACAACTTAAGCAGTCATGTGACATGGCGAATATGGGTATGGATATGGTTTGGATCAGCAATTAGGTAGGAAGATAAGTCTTATCCACTTAAAGAGTCCATATCCAAATAAAAATTTGGATTAATATCCTCCTAATTCGATTAGGAGTGTTGATCCTTAAGGCTTATAAAAGGAGGAGGGCAAACTGCTCCAGTTATCAATCTACTCTCATTTCTCTCTTTTTGCTCTTACAGCCCCAGAAACCCTAGTTCGACCTCCATTTCTTGAACTGATAAAGATCAGTTCTGATTTCTGATTTTTGCAAGAAAATATCTTAACAATTTCGTGCTCACCTCCCTTTCTCGATCCAAGCTGTTGGGTTACAGTTTTTGCTGAAAAATTGTATTGCTGAACTGGCTTCAATTCAAGTTGTGCCATCTTTAGTGGAAGTCGGTTTTGGAATTCTCTTTGGGCGTGAACTACCACTTTGGGAGCTACATTTGTGGAATCCATATCAGGTGTTCTTTTCATTTTCTTTTGATTTCAAATCTAGTTCGGTTTCAGTGCAATAATGATCCTAGAAAAATGCAGTTTTTCCAAAACTGGGAATACAATTCCTGAAGGGTGAAAGAAAATTTTTGAAATTTCACCCAACTATCTAGCATTGTTTGACCATCCATGTGATGGATTTCCCCTTCCTTCATCTAGGAGTTTGATTTGATCCTAAGTAGTGTCATAAATAGCCTCAATACTTTTTCTTGTCCTCCAGGTATAAAATTGCTTTTGTTTGAAGGAATTAAGAATAGGGAGATATAAAAAAAAGAAAAATAATTAAGAATAGAGTAGGATGTGGATGGGGGAAGAGGAAAGGAAGAAGTACACCTCTCTTCATACAATTGCCAATATAAGGTCATATCTGGGTTGGTTATCGATTCCTTTGGTTTCGGTCAAATCTTGGTTGGATCCACCCCAAGAATCCTTTTTACTACAAAAAATTGTTGGTGTTACACATGGTTATTGCCATACAAACGGTAGGGAGAGAATGGGACTGACTTGTTAAAATTAGTAATTTTTACTACAGTACATTGAAACAATGTACCTAACAGTGACTCCTATCTCCTTAAGGAAAATCATGGTCTTTGGTTCTTTTCCTTTTCTGTTTGCCTTTCTTCTTCTTGAGTTGAATTAGTGACTCCTATCTCCTTGAGTTGAATTAGTTCTCCAGTGGTCTTGTTTTAAGTAACTGTTTGACAATGTAGTATTGATTATTGATATTTGGAGTGTTGTCTCATTAGATGATTTTGTTGGAATGAAGTCTTTGTATGTATGAGTATTCGACTGATAAGAGTTCTTATTAGCCTATACTTAAGTTTAAGTAATTCTGTACTGGGCCTAATCCTGTTTAATGTTTTAAGTTGTCTGGGTGTCCCATCACTAATCAGGGGCATTCTAGTAACTTCCTGTATCATTGTACTACATCATAATATAAATAATAGTACTGTCGACTGAGCTATTCAGTTCGACATTCACAGCAGTTCAGAGGCTTCCTTCTCTTCTTTGCTACTTCGAGTACAGCTCCAAAGATTACATGGTATCAGAGCATTAGCTTCTTCCTGGTTTCAGCCGGCACACTCTTTCTTCTCTTGCTGTCTTTTCATCTTCTCTCTGCCTTTTCTGGGCTGCAGTAAAGACCTAGGGGTGTAAGAGAATAAAGCAAGTTTGAATCTAGGGTTTCTCTTGGTTGTAGGACTCAAGGGAAGTATGACCCAGAAGTAGACGTCCTACTAGGTTATTTCCAGCAAATAGTAGCTATTCGGCTACTAAGAGAGGTCTGTATAGGACAGACCTAGTTGAGGACTGATTTCAGCAGTCCTAGCACTAGCCGAAAGGGGGAGAGCTTCCTCTACATTTGCAGCTTCGGTGCTCCAGCAGGACTCGCACATAACAGTAGTAAAGAGCCCTATTTTCAGGTTGGTTATCAGCCCTATTTCAGCTCAGCACAGCACAGTGGTAAAGACTTACACTGCACAGTTGCAGCTTCGAACCATTCGCTTGCTGCTGTAACCGAACTGGTTCAGCCCAAGTGAAGTCTATCTAGCTTCTACCAGCACTGTGAACACTGTGAACTCTTCGGCCAGCCTTAAACAGAACCACCTACAACACTGTGAACAACTCTAGGACTGAAATCAGGATGTCCTCACTATCCGGTGAAGTTTCCTCTAGAGATAACAGACCTGCCGTAAGGTCCCCAAACCTAGAAAACCCTAATCTGCACAGCTTGCAGATTACAAGTGTGCTACTGGATTTTTATAACTTCAGAGAGTGGTCTGTCTCAACAAGGCTTTTCATTACTTCCCGTGATCTTACGGGGTATTTAGATGGAGACAAGAAGGAACCTGAAGTCGGCAGTCCTGGGCATGCCGTGTGGCGCAAGGAAAATGCTACAGTCATGTCTTGGTTGCTGGCCTCCATGACACCTCGGGTTGCCAAAACTGTTCATCATTTCCCCACAGCTACTAAGATTTGGGAAAAGGTATCTAAGACTTACGGCCAGAAGAAGAACAATGCTAGAATATACAGATTGAACCAAGACATTGCAGCCTAAGGCAAGGAGATATGACAGTTGCAACTCTGGAAGGTCTTTGGGAAAGGGGGTGGTTGACCTAAGCAAGGACCTCTCTCTTAAATCTGTCCTACATGTTCCTAGTCTTACCTCAAATCTTTTGTCTGTTTCAAAACTTACAAAAAATTTGAACTGCAATATATCTTTTTTCCCTATTCATTGTGTCTTCTAGGACAGATTGACGAGGAGAACAATTGAGAGTGGTCATGAGTATGGAGGCCTCTACTACTTTGATGCAGACATCGGCTTAGCCCTACAAGCTTCTGCTGCTACTAATCCGGAAAGTGTGGAGTCAATAGCTAGGGTGCACCTGTGGCATGCTAGGCTAGGCCATGTGTCTTTTTCTTCATTAGCAATGTTGTTTCCCAAATTGTTGAAGGGCATTTCAAGTCAGAGTTTAATTTGTGATGTGTGTCAAATGTCCAAACAATGTATCCAACTTCCAGTAATGAAATTCAATCTCCTTTTGATTTGGTTCATTCTGATGTTTGGGGACCTTCACCCATTGTTTCCATGGATGGCTTCCGTTACTTTATCAGTTTTATTGACCACTATTCTAGATGCGCATGGGTTTATCTGTTGAAAGGACGAGATGAAGTGCCACGGATAACTATGGCCTTTTGCAAGATGATTGAAACATAATTTGATAAGAAGATTAAACAATTTCGGTCAGACAATGCTGCTGAATACTTTGAAAAATCCCTGAACTTATTCATGGAAGATGCTGGCATGTTACACCAATCATCCTGCGCTTATACCCCTCAGCAAAATGGAGTGGCTGAGCGTAAGAGCAGACATCAATTGGAGACAGCTCGAGCCTTATTATTTCAGTACAAAGTGCCCAAGCAATACTGGTCTCAAGTTGTACTTACTGCATCATACCTGATAAATCGGATGCCATCTAAGGTATTGGGTATGAAGACCCCCTTCTCTATTTTGTGTCCTTCTCTTCCAGAATTCCCTCTTCCCCATGGGTTTTTGGCTGTATATGTTTCATACATGTGAAGGATCCAAAGCAAACCAAGCTGGATCCCAAGGCTACAAAGGGGATTTTTTGGGGTACCCTCCTACACAAAAGGGGTACAAGTGCTATGATACTGTCTCTAAGAAAAAGTATGTAACCAGAGATGTAGTCTTTTTTGAGTCTCAACCCTATTTCCAGTCTTCTCAGAATCCTCTTCAGGGGGAGACTTGTGGATTGGAAGGGGATTCTCATTCTCCCTCCTTTTTTATTCCCCTATCATCATCACCCACTACTCCTAGCTGTGACATTCCGGGTCAACCTAGTATGGCTCCAAATGTGTCAGTTACTCCTAATGCAGCAGTTGCTCCTGAAGATTCCAGTAGGCAACAAAAGGAGATACTTACCTACAACAGAAGGAAAAAGGGCTCTCAACCTCATGACTGCAACCAAATGGACTCAGATCAATCTGTCTTTGCAATTCAAGGTAATTCTGACTCACATACTTTGGATTTGGATCTTTCTATTGCTCTTTGTAAGCCTATCCGTTCTTCTACCACCTGGCATCCCATAGCTGATTTTGTTTCTTACTCACAATTATCTCTTGCCTATCACTCCTTTGTGTCTGCTCTTTCCTCTGTATATGTTCCTTCTAGGTACTCAAAGGCAGCATCTGATCCAAGGTGGAAAGAAGCTATGAATGAAGAGATGAAAGCCCTAATGAAAGCAAGAACTTGGGAATTAGTGGACCTGCCAGAGGGGAAGGGCACTGTTGGGTGCAAGTGGGTATTTACAGTAAAGTACAGGGAGGATGGGTCAATCGAGAGGTACAAGGCCAGACTTGTGGCAAAGGGATTTACTCATAAGGAAGGGATTGACTATAAAGAAACCTTTGCCCCGGTAGCAAAGCTCAACACAATCCGGTTCTACTGTCACTAGCAGCAAATTTCTCATGGGAACTTCATCAGCTAGATGTGAAGAATGCCTTCCTAAATGGTGATCTTCATGAAGAGGTGTTCATGGACCCTCCACCAGGCTATGATGCTGGCAAGAAAGTGTGTAAACTAAGGAAAGCATTATATGGTTTGAAGCAGTCTCCCCGGGCATGGTTCGAGAAGCTTTGTATGGCCATGAAGAAAGTGGGGTACACTCAAAGTGGTGCAGATCACACCTTGTTTACAAGGAGACAGGATAGCAAGCTTACGACACTCATTGTTTATGTGGATGATATGGTGATTACCGGGAATGACTTGGAAGAGATAAAGAGACTGAAGGAGTTCCTAGCTTCAGAATTTGAGATCAAAGACTTGGGAAATCTGAGATATTTTCTTGGGATCAAAGTTGCTAGATCAAGAGAAGGGATCTACATATGTCAGCGGAAATATGTGCTAGATCTCCTAGAGGAAACAGGCATGATGGGGTGCAGGCCAGCAGACACTCCAATAGAACAGAACCATGGTCTACAAGAATCAATGGGTGAGGACTACTGTGATAGAGAGAGATACCAAAAATTGGTAGGAAAGCTGATATACTTATCCCTTACTTGGCTAGATATTGCCTATGCAGTGCATGTTGTCAGTCAATTCATGCACTCACCAAAGATCCCTCACATGAGAGCAGTTGAAAGAATTCTCCGGTACTTGAAGACTTGCCCAGGGAAGGGAATTCTATTCAGAAAAAACAATAGACTTAAAATTGAAGCCTACACTGGTGCAGATTGGGCTGGGTCTGTTGGAGATAAAAAGTCAACCTCGGGTTACTGTACATTTGTGGGAGGAAACCTGGTCACATGGCACAGTAAGAAGCAGAATGTAGTGGCTAGATCAAGTGCAAAAGCAGAATATTAAGCTATGGCCCACGGGGTTGCTGAACTCTTATGGCTCAGAACTCTTCTTAATGAACTTGGCATTAAGGTTGAAGGTCCTCTCAGGCTGTACTGTGACAATAAAGCTGCTATCAACATTGCCAACAATCCTGTGCAGCATGACAGGACAAAACATATTGAGATTGATTGGCACTTTGTTAGAGAAAGAATTGTCTCGGGTGAACTTTGTGTGCCTTATACTCCATCTGAGATGCAAATTGTAGATGTATTGACTAAAGGGCTGGCAACAACAAAGTTTAGGGACATACTTGGCAAGCTAAACATGGTTGATATCCATGCTTAGCTTGAGGGGGAGTGTTGGAATGAAGTCTTTGTATGTATGAGTATTCGGCTGATAAGAGTTCTTATTAGCCTATACTTAAGTTTAAGTAGTTCTGTACTGGGCCTAAGTTAATGGGCCTAATCCTGTTTAATGTTTTAAGTTGTCTGGGTGTCCCATCACTAATCAGGGGCATTCTAGTAACTTCCTGTATCATTGTACTACATCATAATATAAATAATAGTACTGTCAACTAAGCTATTCAGTTCGACATTCACAGCAGTTCAGAGGCTTCCTTCTCTTCTTTGCCACTTCGAGTACAGCTCCAAAGATTACAGATTTTTCAAATATATAGATTAGACAATTTACCAAAGAATTAGGAAACAAGTTCGTTCGTTCTTCTTCTTCTTCTTCTTCTTCTTCTTCTTCTTCTTCTTCTTCTTCTTATTATTATTATTTAGAACCACCATACTTGCTTCCTTTGGTTCTCAGCTTTGACTTAGCTATCATTAGTGCAAGCACGTCTTACCCTACTTTATAGTAAATGCACCTTTTTCATTCCCTGTTGATGTTTTAATGAATACTGATGGAGCAATGTGATGTGGTTTAGGATTACGTGGCAATCGTAAACCACTCAAGCTGCTAGGTGTAATCTGAATTAGAGAAAGATCACATGAAATGCCAGCTTGATCTAGTTCTCTGGAATTTGAAATTGCAGAGGAGCAGAGAAAAGAGAATTTTGAAAGGAAGAAGAAGTATGGCAATGTGTTTATTCATGATTCTGCAGAGGTAATACAGCCAATTATATAGCCAATGAAAGAAACAGAAATGGAAATGTCAATAACAACCCAAAAGGAACAATGACCTAAAAAGCAACCAGCGATTTCTTGCCAAAATTAACATTAGCTCCAATGGCAATTCACTGTAATTATGCCGGATTTGCAGAGATTCCAAGGATACTGCATCAAATCTCCCCTCCTCCAGAACCTTTGTCCTCAAAGGTGAAAGAAGGAAACTGTTGTTTGAGGTCAAAATAGAACTCCCAGGTGGACTCTTCAGCAGGGTGATTGAGCCACTTGACTAAAACTTGATTAGCGGCAACACGACCTCTCTTAACCATGCGCTTATCAATAATGGCTTCAGGAACCTTAGGAACACTCGGATCAATCATAAAAGGAGGCAAAGGAGAAGCTGAAATTGAGCCATGACATTTTCGGAGCTGGGACACATGAAAAATGTCATGAATCTGGGCACCGACAGGCAAGCGCAATTTGTAGGCCACAACACCAACCTTATCAATGATCTGATAAGGAACGAAGTACCTAGGACGTAATTTCTATTGAGGAGAAGAATTAAGAGTGGTTTGGCGATAAGGTTGGAGCTTTAGAAACACCAAATCTCCAATTTGGAAGGTGCGTTCACTCGTGTGCTTATTAGCTTGCTGTACCATGCAGTTCTGTGCACGATGTAAATGGAATTTCAGAGACTTAAGGATGATTTCTCTATGCTGCAAGCTTTGATCAACCTCAGCTATCTTAGACTCCCCCAGAAGATATGGCAGATGTAGAGGAGGTGGTTGGCCGTATAAAACTGCATAAGGAGTGGTTTGCAGAGAAGAGTGGAAGGTGGTATTATACCACCACTCTACTAAGGGCAACCATTTGCTCCAAGTAGTCGGGTGTTCATGACACATGCACCTAAGGTAAGTCTCTAAGTAGCGGTTGACTACCTCAGTTTGTCCATCCGTCTGTGGATGGTATGCAGAAGGTCTCAGCAATTCTACCCCTTGCAGACGGAAGAGATCAGTCCAAAAATTGCTAAGGAAGATAGGATCACGATCAGAAACAATGGAATCAGGGAGCCCATGTAATTTAAACACTTGATCCAGATAAGCCTGAGCCACTTGGAGAGCAGTGTAGGGATGAGATAGTGGAATAAAATGGGCAGATTTACTAAATCTGTCAACCACCACAAAAATCACATTCTTGCCAAAGGAAGGAGGCAAGCCTTCAATAAAGTCCATGGAAATTGAAGACCACACTCTCTCGGGTATAGGCAAAGGTTGGATAAGACCTGGATATGCTGAATTGTCATACTTGCAGGTTTGGCACACCGAACAATTCCAAACATACTGCTGCACATCCTTGGTCATTCCCTTCCAGTAAAACAATGATTTAACTCTTTGCAAAGTAGCTGCCCTACCAGAATGTCCTCCCACCGATGAATCGTGCATCCATTTGAGTATAGATTGGTGTAAAGAAGGAATGGCTCCAACGACTAACTTCCCCTTTCTCCTTAGCTGATTATTCACCCATGTGTAATGAGGATAAGTACTGGAATTGCCCTGTAGTGCATGAATAAGCTCCTGCAGATCAGGATTTGTAGACCAAGATTGTTGCAATTGGTTGTGCAGGTCAGTATCAATACCATTAATCACCATCAAAAGAACCTCTGCTCCAGTAATTCTAGATAGAGCGTCTGCTGCCTTGTTCTCTTGGCCCTTCTTATACTGAATTTCAAAATCATAGCCCATCAATTTGGCTAAGATGTCTTGCTGAGCAGGAGTAGTAATCTTCTGTTCTAAGAGGAATTTAATGCTTCTCTGATCTGTCTTGATGATGAAATTTCTATTGAGGAGGTAAGGACTCCATTTCTGTACAACAAACAGAACAGCCAGAAGTGCCCTTTCATAAACAGATTTAGTTTGATTCAATGGGCTTAGAGACCTGCTGATATAAGCAATAGAGTGGTGGTCTTGCATAAGAACAGCCCCAATGCCACGACCTGATGCATCAGTTTCAACTACGAAGGTCTTATTAAAATCGGGTAGAGCTAGCACAAGTGCTGAACAAAGAGCACACTTGAGTCGATCAAAAGCTTCCTAAGATGATTCTGACCAAGCAAACTGATCCTTTTTTAAAAGATCAGTGAGGGGATTTGCTATAGACCCAAAGTGCTTCACAAATCTCCTATAATATCCAGCTAATCCCAAGAACCCTCTCAATTGTTTAAGGGTAGTTGGAACAGGCCACTGTTTAACAACATCAACCTTAGCTGAGTTCGTTGATACTCCAGCCGCTGAAATGAAATGGCCCAGGTACTCTACCTTAGGAGCAGCAAAGGAACACTTGCTCCTTTTAAGAAATAGGGAATTGGTTTGTAGCAGTTGAAAAACCAATTCCAAGTGATGCTCATGCATAGCTATGTCTCGGCTATATATAAGAATATCATCAAAAAACACTAAAACAAACTTACGGAGATAAGGTTTGAGTACATGATTCATGAGATGTTGGAATGAAGTAGGGGCATTTGTAAGACCGAAGGGCATAACAAGAAATTCATAGTGCCCCTCATGAGTTCTAAAAGCAGTCTTGTAAACATCTTCCTTGTGCATTCTAAGCTGGTGATGGTCTAACCTCAAATCCAATTTAGAAAATACACTAGCACCTCCTAGCTCATCCAGTAAATCATCAAGAAGCGGAATTGGAAATTTGTCATTCACTATCTTGCGATTCAAATATCTGTAATCATCGCACAACCTCCATGTACCATATTTCTTTCCCACCAAAACTATAGGAGAAGCAAAAGAACTAACACTAGGTTGTATTATCCCTTTAGCAAGCATTTCATTCGTTAACTTTTCAATCACAGTTTTCTACAGTGAAGGGTATCGGTAAGGCCTCTTATTCATAGGTAAAGCACCAGGCTCAAGAGGTATTCTATGATCAAAACCCTTTCTAGAAGGAGGTAAATCGGTGGGCTCAGAAATATACCAGCATACTTCTCCAACAATTGTGCAATAGCAGCAGACAAATTATCATCACAAGAGATAGAAAAAAGAGATGGCATTACCACATCATGATTAACATCTGTAGGGGATAATTGCAAAAGCGCAAGCTGACTCCCTTGAGCTAAGATTCTGGACATTTGCTTACTATCAGCAGATTTAAGTTTGTGAGGAGTGGCACCTCTAAGCACATGTCTCCTGCCCTCAACCTTAAATTCCATCCTGAGCTGCTGGAAATCCCAGAGTATGGGTCCCAAAGTAGCGTTCTTATGCTTAAGTTGATGGCCAGGGGTAAATACTTCATCACAAAACATACACAACCCCTTAGCTCTCCTCTCTGCCATTTCAGCTGCTGTAAATGTTCGGGGAGGTCTATCAAGAAGGGGTAAATTTTGGGGTTTAGGGAAAATTTGGTTCTGTTTTCTTTGTGGTTCAGGTAGGGGTAAACTAGTTTTGGTTGTAGATGGATTGTAGGCTAGTGGTTTAGGAAATGGATAATTGTGCTTTGTTTGTGGAGGCTTTGTGCATTTATAGTTCAGAGAGGTCTCATAGAGCTTGGCTATTTGGCTAGCTACTTGGACAGATTTGGGATTGAACATGTGGACTTGCATTTGTGTTTCCATCTCAAGACCAGTAAGGAAGCAACTAAGTTGATACTCAGCAGTTAATTTGACTCTGGTGAGAATTCCTTCAAATCGATCAATATATTCCTCAACTGTGCCAGTCTGTCTTAATGACATGAGTTCAGACATCGGATCCTCATGAACGGGGCCAAATCTATCCGACACTACTTTGGCATACTCTTCCCAATTCATTGGCTCTATAGTAACTCTAGCCTTCATTAGAGCATGATGCATTGGAGAGCTTTTCCCCCCATGTGAATTGAAGCCAGCTTAACCTTGGCCTCATGTGAGGTATTATCAAGGGAGAAGAACTGGTCACATTCATAGAGCCACTCGTTGACATTTTCACCACTGAATTTAGGAAAATCTACCTTAGTTAACCGAGTCAAGAAGGAGGAGTTCTGAACAGCATTACCAGGTAATTGTTCCCCTTGCTCACTCCGTTGATATGCTCTATCGGAGTTTTCACCAATTTCCTCGCGTCTTCCGCTCGATTGTTGATTGGCCAATGCTACAATCATATCCCTCAATCCAGCGATCGTGTTCTCTATCCGGGCATTGGACTCATTCATTCTTCAGGTTAAGGATTCTTCTACCTCACGAACGGAGGTCTGCTGGCGTGTTGCATCTGCCATGGTCAGGATCAACGGATCAAAGGGCTCTGATACCAATGATGTGGTTTAGGATTACGTGGCAATCGTAAACCACTCAAGCTGCTAGGTGTAATCTGAATTAGAGAAAGATCACACGAAGTGCCAGCTTGATCTAGTTCTCTGGAATTTGAAATTGCAGAGGAGCAGGGAAAAGAGAATTTTGAAAGGAAGAAGAAGTATGGCAATGTGTTTATTCATGATTCTGCAGAGGTAATACAGCCAATTATATAGTCAATGAAAGAAACAGAAATGGAAATGTCAATAACAACCCAAAAGGAAACAATGACCTAAAAAGCAACCAGCGATTTCTTGCCAAAATTAACATTAGCTCCAATGGCAATTCACTGTAATTATGCCGGATTTGCAGAGATTCCAAGGATACTGCATCACAATGTTAAACATTTGATTTACATTCTTTAAGAATGATCGAAATGAATGCAGAACAATGAAGCCCATTATGTGAAGAATTCTCGAATCACCTTTTACCCCTTTATATCTGAGTTGTACATACAGAGCATGTTAGTGGTGTAAATTACAGATTGGTTTTGGGCTGTACTTATGGCTCCAGTACATGCTTCTCGGGGTATTGGAGTGGGAGTGAATAAATGCAATGGGTGAATGAAGCACATCTTTATAAAGAATAACAATTTGAGTCATCTCAATACAATGAAAATGCATAATTTGATCAGAATCAGATTGCTTAGTGGTGCTTCAATTTTTACTATGCTAGTTATGCATATTATATGTGAATCTTAGAAATTATAAAAAGTCAAGCAGTACTGAATGGATAAAGTCTGAGGATTATCACATCATAGAAATTGTAAACCGTGGAGCAGTATCAATGTTATACAAGTTCATGTTTCTGTGACTTCGTATCAACCTGTCAGGGGGCCATTGCTTGGTGCATTGGTGAAGTCTTAGGCAGACAAGCAGATCACAGGTTTAAGTCTCAGGGTGGCCAACTTTGTGCTTCCCCCCCTCCAAAAAAAACAAAAAGAGAAAATAAATAAATAAAAAGCAAAAGGTTATGTTTGTATCCATCCTATCTCTTCCAATACCCTGGATAGCCAGGACCTTCATTCAGTAATGATCCTTTTTTCTATGCCTCTTATTTGCTTCAATTTCTCACATTGTGGGTCCAATGACATTTGGAAATTAAAGCAAGAAGGAATCTGATAATGATTCTGATATATGATATGGTCATATAAATAAGAATTAAGAGAGTCAGAAATGGAGCAACTCCATGATTGTTATATATGCTTCTTTACTAATGGAATAAGCAGAAACAAGGCCTTTTTAAATTTCAGTGATCTAATGGTGTCTTCTGGGGATAGAGTGATTAATAAAGTAAATAGAGCAAGATTTAGAGAAACTTAGAATTAACCAAACATAACACCTCCACAGAATATTAAGTTCTAATGTAATATGGTAATTAGAAAACTGTTCCATCATTATTGCAGATAGAAACATTGGTCTAGAAGTATGTGAGAAGAGGGGTGGGGGGGAGAGAGATGTGGAGCCGAACAAGACAGAGGAATTTAAACAGATGATGCTAATTGTGGTAAACTTGTGACCTGAACAAGATAGGAAGTCAGATTATAATTTTTTATTTATAACTACAACCAATGGATGATACCGGAACAAACTATGTTATAGAAAAGACTCAAGAGGTCATTCTTTGCTAGCTCCTCAAGCAAATGTTACACTTGGCAGCTAATGTGGCATCCCAACTAGTAGCTACATATTTTGCCAAATTAGTACTTTTATCTCCCACGTCTCTTGTCTTCATTTACCAGTGGGCAGACTAAATTTTGACAAAAAAAAAAAGAAAAACCTCATGCATGTTTGTACCTTTAGTGATTTCTGGTTCAGACGACCCATTTGATTAAGCATTGTCTGGTATAGATAAGGGAGTTAGTATTTAATAAAGATGGGTTCATGGGTTGATTATTTTATAGTTTTAGGTTGTTGGTTTGTTAAGGGGTGGCTAAACATCCATGAAACCAATGGGCTGGAATTCCTACAAGATGGCCCTAGAACGTGTCTGCCATTAGTTCTCTGACTTATACACCCTATGTTCCACCTGATGATCAGAGTTTATGTTTCACTCTGTTCATCTTTCTTTGACAAAAATCCATTAAAAAAAAGGAGAAGGGCCATGGTTGTTAGATTATTAAGGCAATCAGAGCTGAACATATACCATTTGCATGCATGGCTGGAGGAAGTAACAGAGATTCCCTTTAACTACAATCATGGATCGTATTTCTGTAGGGGAGAGACAGTGACAAGGTATCCAAACATGCTTCTTTGTTTTATATTGTTCTTTGTTGGAAAAGCACTCAATCTACAGATTCCAACCGAATGATCTAGCTTGATTATCTTAGTTGCATGCACCAACACTAAACTATAGGTTGAATTTGAATATTGTGTCAATGATGCATGCTAATTGGAACAATGTGGATTCATGTCAAATTAAACTTATCCAAACCCCATTAGAGTTATAATATTGGTTCAATCAATGGTTGAAATAATTTTATAGAGGTATTTTAATGATTTTACTGGTTTCCTTTCAATCAATTTCTGTCTTTCAGGTTTGGCCTTTAATGATTTTGAGTGCATGTTTTAAAATTCAGAAGGTGTATGTTGAATATGCATTTTGTTCTGCAATAAAAAAATGCCAATGCAAAGTTTGCAAGGTTGCATTACAACAAATAAGAACATAAACATGAAATGTATCAGCAGAGTGTGAGAAAACAAGGGAAAACACCAAATGAGTTGATTAAATGAAAAGTGCAACTAAAAACTCAGGAAAACAGGGGAAAACACTTATACAAGGATGTTAATGGGTTGAGTTAAGTGGTTAACCCACCTTGACCCAACCCTATTGAATTGTGGTTGGGACAGCCTTGATTGGTTTTCAAAACAGGTTCAGATCAAGTGAGACTGGACATTGTAAGCTTCAGGTTGAAACAAATCCAAGTATTGATTTTTTACTTGAAACTTAAGAATCTTTATAGATTTTGCATTGTTTCTTCTTTGCAATATATGGTTCAAAACTCATATTCAACATTTGCAACTTCTGGCTGCATGTTCAATTGTAACCAATTTCTCTACTATGACAGATTGCAAAGGATTTCATTCTCAGACTCCAACTTTGCAATTTTTCTCTCAAGGCTGTATAGAAGTGAGTCTCTTTCAGAATGCAATAAATTTTGCCTTTTGAAACCAATGATAACCAAATTGGGAACATTATAGTGTTATGACTCTATAAGTATATGTATACTCATCTATACTTCAAATTTTTATTGTATCTATTAGTAAAGTTGGATTGAATTTTTGTGTTTTACTAAATTATCAAAGGATCAAGTTTGGTACTCATACAGATAACTTTTTCAATTCATTTTGTTCATGAAATACAATATTAAAGTCCATTCACTACTGGAAGGAAGTTGGTCATTCCATTTACCACTCCTCTGCTCTTTCTGTCCTGCTTCTCCATTGCATTCCCTGATGTCCTGAACCCAAACATAGCCTTACATGTAGTTTCTGTAAAGTCTCATTATTCAATGATTATATATTGAATAATGATTGTGACAAAGTTTACAGAATCATTATGAATTGGAATGCTTGATATCATCTCGAATTTGTATGATCTGGATCACCAACAGTTCAAACGCAGACATAAGAAGCAATAGATATAGTGATATATTATTAATAATGTTATTGTCAAGCGTACCATGAAGTATAATTACTTAATTAGTTAGGTATCTCCAGTTCTCTACAATATAAGTTCAGAAAATGAGGTTTGGAGTGGGGGGTGAAAATATCTATTCTCCTTCCAACTCAGCTTAGATGTGATTTGAATGTGCTTACACCTGCATTATATACATATACACTAATGTATAATATGATGATAAGAAGTGGATAAGCTATACATTGCAACAAATACCTAAAATTAAACAAAACCTGGTCATATCCATGCAGAAGAAACTATCAACATTTTATCCTCCCATCCGAAGTGGAGTGCTCCTTGCTCTTTCTTCACTGTGTACATATCACAGTATTGCTTTAGAAGTTTCTGGACTGTCTCATTGACATATGCACTGAGGGACATGATGTGAATCCAGCCATCATCATCGTTTCCCTCCATTTCCCTTCAACCTCACACCTTTCTATCCTCTCTTCACCTTCACATGGCACAATATTGACTATATCTCGTGCTAGACACTGACTTTCAACATTCATTCTATCTGGCTCTCCCTTGGCGGTTTTGCATCAAGTGAGTTAAACACAACTGAGTAGTAGTTGTCTTGCTCGATCATTATTAATAGCTTTGGATTTAAACTCCTGACCATACGGAGGAGATGATCCCTCTGGTTTACTATTGAGACACTCTCATCAGGCATGTGGTGGAGCTGAAAGGAAAAGTTGACAATGACAGCTTCACCACGTTGGCAATTCAGCATAGATGGGGTGACATTTGCAGTTTTTGCTGCTCATGCTCGGAATTCAAAAGGTAATTTGACTACCTCTGCAAGATTCTTGAGTCTTTGTCCAATGACCTTCAAGCCACCAACTGCATATTGCACAGACTCTGGGTCATCAATCTTTGTTATCTTAATGTGTTGTGGCTTGCTTGGTTGAATAGAAAGAGCTTGTAGCAGCTGTATGTACTGGGCCCCTTGGTTTATGTCAAAGTCAATAATATGGACCCTTTTTTCATCCTTGATTTCTTCTTCTATTGTTGTATTTGCTGCCATCACTCCAAACTTGAAATAAGGGCAAACTTCAAAGGGGACTTGCATGGATAATAACCGGTCAGAGGAGGGTGGCTCATTGCATTTTAGAGCCTTATATAGTCCTTTTCCTGGTGTAGCTATACGTGTCGTGCCACAAGGTCTTCTACCATATATGCTGCTATCCTCTGGGGAGGATCTCCTTGGATTGAGACCATCTGGCGAAGCTCAGTTATCATGGCTGATGCTTCCTCCATATTGCCCTCTGGAATTGCAATAGCACAATCTGGATGGGAGACTACCATATATGCTTCCTCCATGGCATATATGGCATCTACCATATATGCCATCTTCGAATTTTCCAACATACAAGAAAGAAATATTCCATAATACATTAATGTTAGTTGGTGAACAACATTCATAGAAAAAACAAATGGATAGAGGCAAACCAAAAATACATACTGCATCGTTTAACACACTCTCCAAAGACCAGTGCATAAAGGTTCATATCTGTTCCCAGTTCCTGCAAATAGAAACAAAGTTAACACAATTTTACTTAAAAAATGCAATTCCTACAGTTCAAACATAGGGTCATAACCGAAGTAGCTGAAAAGAATCCTGCTTATCAGTCTTCTATGTTAATTTTTTTTCTTAATTAAAGGATGTGTATCAGAGTAATGATAATCAATCCTCTCTTCCTAATCTATTCCAAACTGTTGGATTTGGACTGTTGTAGGGATTAAATAGAAATATCAGATTGGGATAATCTTGGGTTCATCTAAAAGTTCATTTGAAGAACTTCAATGACACAATGTGCCATATTATGAAAAGGGGACAAAAAGGTGCTTGAAGTTGAAGAAAAACCTGAGAAAAAAAAACTGAAAACCCCATTTTAGTTTATCATTTGGAATCAGATATGGGCATACTTATTTTGATGGTCTCAAAAGCAGCTTTTTTAAATACATATGATTTAAAAAAATCATTTTCCATCAGAAGTTATGTGGGAAGTAGTGCAAGATGGTAAAAGAAAGTGAGAAAATAAAGTAATTTTGCAAAATTCTTTGGAAAAAAAACCATTTTCTTGATTTATGCATGTGTTTTAGTCAAATTTATGAGACCAGCCAGGTGTTTACTGCTTCGGTCCTGGAAAAAATTGGGTGCCAATTGTCATCCTAGGAGATCAAGACTCAAAAGTGTTTTCCCATGTCCAACATGAGTAAACAAGAAAGCTTAAGGAATGTATTCAAATGAATATTCTCCCCCCAAAGGATAAGGAATGTATTCAAGGTTGATGGCATTGGGGACAGATAAGGTTAAATCAGCTGTAGTATTATCACAATGGGAGAGGGTATAGGTTCTTGGTATAATTCCTGTGTATTCATTAGGGGTTGGTCCAATCTGATCCAGTCCAATGTGAGTCCATTATAAATGGACCAGGTTCAACCCAATCCAATGAATGTTTTGGACCAATGTGGACCGGTTGAATTCAATGTCTGAACCGTCCAATCTGTTCAAATTCATTTTAATTTAGATTGGTAGAGGAAAGCTTGTTGCAGTTGCAGAAGACATCCCTCCTGGGTGAAGCTGAATTAACCAACTGTGTAACAGGCCATGGAAATTTCAGTAAACGACTCTTCCTTCTCTTCATCTTTCACATTTCTCAACAACCCTGAAGCCCTTCCATTGTCTCTCAGCCATCTTTCACATTTCTCTTGCAGTTGCAGAAGACATTTCTCTGTGACCAAATGTAAGGTAAAACAGCCTGAGAAATTATATCAAGCAGAAACCAGATAATTGGTTTAGTAGTTCTTCTTTGCTGTATTGTTTTTATAATTTGCATAATACCGCGGAGCATACTAGCATTATTGAGAATGAATATGAAGAGAAGTACACAAGTAATTATTATTTGTGGTAAATAGACTGTATTTGTGATTTGCAATAAGATAGAAAGGCATGATTTCTTATTAACTTGTCAATTCTTCTTTCATGGTAGTCCTATGTTGGGCTGATATTCTTGTGGCCTACACTCTGTTTGTAATGGTAACATACTTGACAAATGTAAGGAAGATGGATTTCATCCATCTAGGCCATCACCTCTAGCTTAACCAACTCAAACTTAACCCATTCACTTATAACCCACCTCCGTTAGCTTAAGCAATCTAAACTTGATTTATTCACCTAGAACCCACTAGCCCTAATTAGCCAAACCAATTCAAAATTAATCACCTGACC